>JBCEWB010120981.1:0-11508 GCA_039654565.1 Peronia peronii | reverse complement strand
GACAGACAGACAGACAGACAGATAGATAGACAGATAGATAGATAGATAGATAGATAGATAGATAGATAGATAGATAGCCTATGAGCCAAGTCTTCCATAATGCAATGTTCATTTTTTTTTTTCTTTTGGGTTTTTTTTTTGGGGGGGGGGGCGGTGTTTTTTTTTTTTTTTTTTTTTTTTTTTTTTTTTTTTTTTTTTTTTTTTGTTAGATAATATAATTTGTGTTAGTCAAAGAGGTTGTCATTATGATATAGCTAAAGATAGATCTCACTGACGTCGCACATATACAATTGAAACCTTCACCTGGCATTTTATCTAGGGCAAAATTGCTCGTTCAGAGCATTGCAGGGAGAAGTTCTATATACTTCTCGAATGGTTGTTGAGTGATGTTCTGACCAAGAAATCGATCAAGAGGCTTCTAGGTTTATGTTACCCTGCCCCATCTCTCCTGTATGTAAAGATACATTTTTACACAATTGAGGGATGATTACTTTCACAATGCATGCTGTCCCGTGATAAAGAGAAGGATTTCACTGAAGACAGTGAGGGCTGCTTAGTAGATCTAATCATACTATCAGTATGATTCCCTGTGGATTTTGTATATAAATAGAGAGAGGTTATGTATAGATGTGTACATAGACACAGACATGCACATTTTCATTTCGATCAGCTGTTTTGATTTAGAACTTTCCAGTTTGTGACTGAAAAAATTCGCTTGTAAGTTTATCTATGTCTGTATCTTTTTTGTAAACAGTATGCACAGATTTGCCAGTATGTCATGCAGACCATCATAGTTCACAAATGTGAAGCATGTAGACATTGATATTTTTCCTTTTTGATTATGCTCTGGTGTATCATCAAAAGTGCGATATTCAGGTTTTTAGATCTAGCTCTCGGAAGCCTTCATAAGCTACTTTCTATGAAGAAATTTAAATTAAAAACAAAAATGTAACAGCAAATTTTTTGTAAAAACTAGAAGAGAACACACAGTCTCCATGAGTGATTTTTTGAATAAAGGTCAAACCAATACTGTCCTGTGACATAAAGTATATGGCAAGAGTGAGCACCTCGATGTTGGTATTTTGGATGATTAAACTGAATGTTACTCAAAGAAAGCGTATTTGGTGTTTTGGACGCATCATTCTGTCGAACTACAATTTGGATCAAACACTCTTGCGAGTTTACTATTCAGTTATTATTATTGCCCTTTTAGAGTAACGTCAAGCATAGTTAGCTTTTTTCGGGTTTATGTAAGCAGAAACACAGATCTTTGTGTAATAATATTGTGTGCCGAAGTTTATATGGATATATTTAGTAGTTTTCGAGTCCATAAGCCTTTTATGGGTTTCTTTACAGATTTAGTATAGATATGTTTTAATTAGAGATTAAACTAGAGTAAGTGAAACTTGTGCCAAATTTGACATACCTGTGTGCCTTCAGAAAAGAAATACATGTACTTAAAAGATTAGTTGTGTGATTTGATATAGAGACTTATGTATTTAGTGCAGGAGTCATTTGGCACACTGAGCCAATGTACAGAAATTGTATGTTCTGCCACGAGTTATACTCTAACTTCTTTGATTTGGTATGGGTATGTGTGTGTATTTCAGTTGTGTGTTACTATTAGGAAGGCCTTTTGAATTATAAAAAAAAAAAAAAAAAT
Organism: Peronia peronii; assembly: GCA_039654565.1. Lineage (NCBI taxonomy): Eukaryota > Metazoa > Mollusca > Gastropoda > Systellommatophora > Onchidiidae > Peronia > Peronia peronii. The sequence continues at coordinate 9,845 of JBCEWB010120981.1, read as the reverse complement.
ATTGTACAATCCTTTCATATTTCAGTTCCGAACAACCACTTAGAGCTAAAAAACTGCATCAGCCTCATCTTAACCAGTTAAAGGAACTTGATACAGATGATCTTGCCATGTCTAATATATTTGCAGAAGATAATGGCGACCAAGGTATGTCATTATTGCAATTTCTTGTTTGTTCATATTTATTATATTTTTAGTGACTGTATTACTCGCTTTCCTAATTACATTTAGCAAGCGTATCTTACTTTCTGAACTACTGTAGGTTAGTACTCAGATCCAGATGTAAAGGTTTGAAAAAACTTATTTCCTTTGTGATATGAATTCCATCAAGATTTTTTAAGTCATCCACCTAGTTTTTCATGAATTTTGATATTTTCTCAGGCATTGGTAGTGGAGATGATGCCATAGACAATGACTATGAAGATTTCTACGAAACAAAAGACTACATTCTGTTGTGCCGGATTTGTGATAAATTCTATAATGCTGTAAGTCCTGATCATAGATTATGATAAGAATAGTTCTGTTGTATTCCATGTTATGTATGTCACTATTTTTCCTTAATTCCAATCAAACTATTGCATGTAGAATTAAAATTATGAATGTTTATTATATATCTTCACCTTTAAATGTTATAGAAATGGTTCAGCTTTGCTGAGAAAAAAATGCTTGAAGTGTGGCATGCAGGCTTAGATTTTTGTAGTCTCTAAAAGTCAGCGTTATATGTGTCATGCTCTGAATCCATATTTTTAACATCAAATTTTCTATCTGGAAATTCTCTTAATTTATAACATCAGAATTTTTTGTTCTTAAAAGTGACAGAGTATATATAGAGTTGACAAAAAACAGTGTTTTAACACTTGCAGTACTTTCTGTTTCTCAAAAAATTGATAAAACTCAACATTATGTGTGTCATTTTTTTAATGTTATCTATGTCGTCTCATTGACCAGTTATAATTAGACTTAATCAGGTCAGGAATTTTGTCAGAGAAACCTTGTCTTCTGAAGACAAGCATATGTGACCAAGAGCAGAGGATCTGGAGCCTGCTGAAAGAAAATGAGCAGGTAAGAAAATACTTCTCTTGTGTGGAGTGATTGTTAAGCCATTTATTTTACCATTCCTTACTTCTTCATTGCATAAATATATGGGTTTGTATTTGAGTCTCCATGTAGCAACAATACACTGTAGCAGAGCTCACTGCCTGCTTCAGTTTTGGAGAACCTCATTGTGTGCTGTGTGTGTCACTCTTATGTGAGTCGTTGTTGTTGACATTGTCACATTTTCATGGAATTAAAAAGATGAAAAAAAAAAAATACATAGACTGAAGATTTTCATGACTTCATGATATAAACACCTGAGCTTCTTATGCTACACAGCAGGTGTTGCAGATAGTTTCATCTCAATTTAGAAGCTGTATTTAGGAGGATAATGATGAAATATTGTCTCATTTAATAAAGATTAATTGATTTGTGTGCCTTAAATTCTGTGAAGTGAGTAGATTCATTAAAATTTTCAAAATTGAAATCACTGTCAAACTGGGCCAGCATACAATGTTATTCATTAATAATTGTTTTTCTTCCCCCAGATTCAAATGCAGAAAGGCAAGGAAAATATTTAAGAAAAGCCACAAATAATGCTGAGTTCAGAGGAAATGAGAATCAGAAAGTAGAACTACTGACATTTGAGAAAAAAAGGTTAAAGGAAGAAACTGCAGAGCCATAGCTCAAAGTATGTGGATGTCAAAAATATACAGAGAGGAAAAAAAATTTGAAAGCGTTACAATCTGGATAACCAGGAAAGGAAAGCTTCTTAGATCTCCACAAGTATTAAGAGAGGCAGTGAGGAAAGTTCAAGAGATTCTACCATCATCTCCATTAAACGCATCCAATAAATTCAAGATGTTGCAGAGACAGTGTTGGTTTGACTGAAGAAATTGTTTCAGAACTTTCAGAGGCTCAGTGCTATGGATGAAGAAAGTATTTGACTATCAGAAATTTTTATTTTGAGATTCAAATTATAACCAAACACTGCTTTTGTCTGAATGATTTGTGCCATAGCCAAGTTAAGAAATAATACCATGGTCATGTAATATGTTAGATATACTGATTTCTGTTCAGCCTAGATTAAGATTATTTTATCAAGTTTCTGTAATCTTTTAGTTTCATTTTTAAAAATTGTTTGTTTTTTTTTTCTTCAGTTTAACTTTCATTTCTAATATCAGTTAAGTGCTATTTAACTTGACAACAAAATACATGTTTCAGCTTTGAAATTGATGAAGAAATTAAATTATAGCCGTTCATAATGTGTGTCACGAACCAGTGACGCACATAACATTATGTGTGTCTCAAGCGGTTTTCTCCTCACTGATAAAAGACTGTTCAAAAATTCCTTTTGTTTGCAGTCAAGGTATCTGTTTTGATTTTAAAATAAATGGAGTTTTTAATCCTTTCTCATTTGCAGTTGTTAATCAAACTTGTGTATATTTTGTTATGTGTGTCACTTTGCAGTTCAATGAAATATACATGCCTTCAGTACTGAACTCAAAAGTTAGCACCGAAATGTAACTTTACACTATGGAAAAGCAATATTACTTCGATGCGTTTACGATGAAAAAGTTGTGAATAAGTTGATAGAGGGTCTTATACAGCTATTTAAGTAGACTTAAAAAACAAAGCCCAAAAAGTTGAATAAATGCTATGAAATGGTATTGAATAGAAAATGTTATCATATGGGCATTTTTCAATTTTTAGTCCAATTTGACCAAGGACTGTGATAGAAAATCAACTTTCTCTGTGGATGGTTATTTTTTCTATATTCATTGGCACATATTCCAGCCATACTGTATTTTAATATAGGAGCTTAATTTCTTTTGTGGTCTTGATTGGGAGACACTTAACTCCAACACCCCCCTTTTCGAACTCACTACTGTAACGCACCATTCCAGGTTCACATTTTAGTTGTTTGAAGTCATATGAGGTTGAAATATTACAAATATACAAAAGACTATCCTTTTTCATGAAAAAAAATATCAGTGGTCATGGTACAAGAAAATATTACATTTTGAGACCATTTTAAATGCAAATTATTTTTTTTTTTTAGATTTCGGAGAGTGATATATGCACCCACATTTACTATCGAAAGGGGCATGCTAAGGACAAAGACACACATTATTATTTGATAGGTGTGCCAATGTACTGAAAAGAAAATTGGAAGGAATAAACATCTAGTTTGTAAGAAAAGAGACAATGATCAGTGGTGCATTATGGTAGTGAGCACATGTACTTTGTCATGATAGTGAGGACTTTGTTACGGTAGTGAGTAATTTTGTTACTGGAGTGAAACTTAAATTTAAAATACAATATAAGAAGGCAAACAACCTGTTTTGTTTAAAACTTTATTAATTTTTATATGTGCAAATGCAAACACATCTTCGTGAATTTGTGTAAATCAGTGCTGACAAAAAAAATACCACACAATGTTACAATAGTGAAGATATTGTTATGGTAGTGAGTAGTGACTGCTGTTAATAAGTCATGGTCCCCAAACAATTCAAACAAGCAAGCAATCTGAAGAAGGTTTGACATTGCAGGTTTCTAAATCAATTTAAAGTGGTTGTTATTTTCTTTTGATGCATTCAGAATGTATCAATTTAAGGTGGTATTCTAACTCATGGACATGGTAAACCTACAAAAATATTTTTTTAAAAATAAAATGAATTAAATAAATAAAAGGTGTTGTATGAAAATGCAACTGTAAGCTAGGATGATATTTGATCCACAAATACTTTGTAATGTTAATAACCGAGAGAGAACAGAGAAATCTACACTCCGTTACGTTCTATAATACGTCTTTCAACCTCCTAGTGGAGTACACTCCAGCAATTCTCATGATTTTTTATTTTGGGTATTGTTATTTTATAAGTCATCCCATTTCTAGTGACTGAGACATAAATAATAAATGTTTCAAATCAAGTCTATATAACTTTAGACACATAAAATCAAACCAAAATGTGTCAATGAAGTAAGGAAAACTTGCAATATATATGTATTCTGGTAGTAGTATCACATTCCAATTCATCCAAAAGTAAAAACTAAATCTGAATACTTTAAATGATACCAATGCTATCAATGTTTTTAAGTGAAGAAGAATAAAAAAACCCAGATGTGGCTAGGTCTATATTGAGGCATGAATTGAGTCAAATCTCCAGATGAAAGCAATAAAAAAATGCAACACCAAACATCAGATGAAATCATTTGTAATTAAATAGTGTGAAATAAACAAGAAAGCCAGTTACCAAACTCAATGCAGGTTTAGTTCAAACATACCCAGTAAGCTAGCTGTTAACCTTGAAAGGCAAGGAGAGGTACAAAATGGTTTGGTGCCCAAGAGAAAGATTTGATGCTCACTCGAGTGGATGTCCACAATATTTTAGCAATATCATCTGTCATCCTTTGCCTTGGATCTATGACTCTGTGAAGCTGGGTACGGATCCCATCACATGAAGAAATTTTAGGATACACTGAACAGATTCTCATCTGCAGTACACTAGCAAGACCAAATACTTGCCATATGCCCATGTAGCTGCCTGATTTGCATATGTCCCTGATCTCCCTTTCATACAGAGTTTTTATGAGAGTGATCTTACTCCGATCATGAATATCAGGAAGATAATGATCAGAGAATGATGCATAGACCTGTAAACATTTCTTGCCATTGCCAGTGAAACTGCGAGAAAGATTTTTGTTGTCGAGGTAATACTGAGCATTCACAGCAAGTTCATGGACAATTCGCAATCGCATCTCTTCTGGTCTCACATCCTGCCCATAAGCAAAAACAGCCCCAGAGGCTAGAAGGCAGTCTCCATCACACCTAACCTTTACAGGAAATGGTTGATGTGATTGACAAGGGATATCAGGTGGCACAGTTGCCATTGCCCAACTGTCTATTGTCATTCTGCTCCCAATCACACTTCTGTCTCTCCCAGGCAACTCTCTCATTTCACACATTTGAACTGACATTCCTGTATAAAGTCATGAAAGCTCTTGGTCATTCGTAAGTTCTGCAAATAAGTCCTATACTTGACAACATCATAATCTGCAGACCTGATATTATGAGAGCTGTCTGTACATTCATGAACATACTCACACTCAGCAGCAGCAACATTGCATTCTGATTTACCGACTCTCTCATATGCATCATCAGCAACACCACCTACACCACCACCATCACACTCACCTTCAACAACATCATCACACTCATGTACATCATCACCTTCACAGGCACTGTTCGACTGTCCAACATCCTTACATTCGCTAGCAACTGGTCCATGTGTTATTTCATCAAAGTGCAAAGATTCCTCACAGTTACATTGATTTGATCCTTTTTCTTTAATAAATGTGTGATGCTTAAACGTGTGTAGCATTGCACTCATTCTTCTTGTAACATGTGCAACTCAAATCCCTGTAGTCAATGCAAGTTTTATTGGAGCAAACAACTTGATGTAATTTCATTGTTCCAGGAACAGTTTTGAGGTTGACCACAGAGTGAGCATTTCTAATCATTGTGATGTCACTTTTATTTACAATGTAGAGATGAATGGCAGCACAAGATTTTGCCACATGTTTGACAAATTGGGACGCATTGCAAATGTGAGTACCAAATCTCACTATCCTGTCAGCAGTTCTTTTCACAGTGCCCCCAACCCCATCAGGAATCCCTTTTCCGTGACCAGCCCCCAGAAAGTTCCAGGAACAATTTGAGAAGCCTTTGTCGAGAACAAAGTTTGCAAATAAATAAAAATTGATCTTTTGCCTATACTGTGATGTTGGTCCATCACTGAAGAAACTAAGTCTCTTAACAGTTGGATGACATTCTTTTATTCTGTCCAGGACTGGCAAAAGATTTGCCCAAATAGCAAAGGGGTCATGATCTAGGGTGTCACTCACCCCACAGAATGAAGATATTTCTTTGCCAACTTGAAAATATCCTGTGTGAAGGGAAATTTGCTTTTTGGAGGCACCGTAGTGGGCGCTCTGAATAGCAGATTCCCATTTACATTCGTAATTCTCACTAAAATCTACATGCACGACAACTTCCTCATTAGAGAGGTTGTCTCGCACTTTTGAGTAGAAGTCATATTGGGTTGTTACACTGAAGATGTGCTTTGTGTAAGTTCTCAATTGAACATGAAACATAGTCCATACCTTTTCAGCATTATCTAAATGTTCACGCTTTTCCTCAAATGTCACCATCTTTCTCCTTTCCATCTTTGAATTGCCTTTGTTCTTTAACAGTCTCCCATTGGACATATCTAATGTGTCCCTCAACATGTCTTTGAGGAGTTACTTCTTGCCTGACACACTGTTTGCATTCACCCTGCAAGGAAGCTCGAATCAAGATTCTTGATAGAATTTAGATCTAGAGAAAACAAATTTCTAGATCTAATTGTAAGTTTGCTTAATCATATCTATTCTTTCCCTTTTTTTTTTTTTTTTTACCTCAGATCTGCTTGCGATATCTAGGCCTAGATCTAGATCTATCTTAGTCTGTCTTATTATTTTGATCTAGATTATTCTAGATCTAGATCTTAACTAAATCTAATCCTAAACTTCAGTTCAGCCATCTGGAAGAAGTTAGGTCTACACCACTCTAACACATTACCCACTCCCTTTCACAACCGTAACGCATGGCTCACTACCATAACAAATTTGGCCGTTATGGTAGTGAGGATTCACGATTTAAGCCCACGACTCTGGAACACATGTTGTGCCAACACCAAACTTTTTCTTCCATCGATAAGAGCAAAATAAACCAAAGCTGAACGAGAATTGGTTTTTGATAATGCTTTGAAATAAAAAGAAATAAACCCCGTTATGGTTGTGAGTCTTTAGGTCAAGCATTTACCATTTCGAAATGAAGAATTTCTCACATAAAGAAAGTCAGCCTTCCACTGAGCCTTTGTTGTTGCAGAAACACTGGAAACAAAAAGTGTTCAGTTAGACAATGCCAGGTTTTTCCAAACATTGTGTTCTTGTAAGTAAAATTTGGCCATTTGTCTTTCGTTACAGTAGTGAGACGGCACTTGACCGACATATTTGAGGGGCTTTGTTTTTCCCATAATTTGACATTCTGACATATAGTAATGATGAGTGTGAGAGAAAAATGGTTGAAATTATTGATAAACACATAACATCTACCTGCATTTGTTTTATTAATGATTACATGCGTTTTAACTGGCGACGAGTGAGCCAACCGACAAGCTATTTTGGGTATATTGGGTGGGCAAAAATATTCACTGTTTATCAATGATAAAAATTCTCAATTTTCTGGATTTAAGCTCTACTTTGGTTGCTCTTGGCATTCAAGTAATTAATTTAGCTAAAAAATTGCAGCATTATGTCAAACAAGCCCCCCTTGGGGTCAACACAAATTGGACCAGTTTTTTTTTTAAAATGCCCACATATGAATTGATCTACTGGTTTCTGATACTTTAATGGTGTAAAGATAGTAGAAGGGAGTTTAGTTTCAAATCTGAAAAGTAAGAATTTTGACCATCTGACATAGAATGCACCTTTTATAGTATGAATATGAAATTGTAGACCTGCCTAACCCTCCCGCGTTACGCGGGATCCTCCTGCATTTGGACTCATCATCCCACCCTCTCGTGTCATGAATATAAATTCCCACTTTTGGGTGACGTTGACATTTTATACTACTTTTCTTTCTGTCTCATACTTTGGTGTCATTCAGAATGCCGCAGGAATATTATCATCACCCTCAGTGCAGAAAGTAAATTCCGCTCTCCTGTGTGTTGCTATGAATAATGGTCCTGCCTGCTACTGTTGCCAAGGCCTGTATCTGTAGGCCAACAGTACATGATGTAGACCAGTCCATAAATACAGGGTTATGCGTTAGACCAATACCCCGTCCATCCTGCCCACAAACTAAGAGGTTGTTCATGTGCGCCTGTCATTCATGATCCGGTCATTGGTCGGCCCACAATCACTCTTGTTGTTTCCTTCTGAACCTGCCTTCGAGTAACGCCGATGTTCCATCCCGCCCCTCGTTTTATCTTTTCATTTACAATGCGCTTGTTGCTGACCGCCGTTATGTAAAGTTATGACTCTCAGTGTAGATCTATCTAGGGATCAGTCACACTCACAAGTCTGGTCTGATACCGACGACCTGTTTAGCTTATGAGTGTTTATGTCATCGGCGCCATGTTGAAGACGGCAGTGTGTGCGGTAACTTGCATCATCATTGTAGATCTAGGCTGACGGAAATCTTTCTGTTTACTTTCCATGAGAGGGAATAAAAGAAAAAAAGACGCAAGTTTCGGAGACTCAGACACAAGTTTGGTGTGAAATTTGATCCATCTATCATTCTGTGGAATGTCCGTGCCAACAATCGCGATGGACGTCGTCTCACTCATGGGCTCTTTTCTGTCCATAAGATGGCTATTATTGCATCTACCTCTTTTTCTTTTTTTTTTCATGATGGTCATTGCTGCTAGATTTTAACTGCTGCACTGCTAAGCATTAGTGATACGGTCAGTTTTCCTCTCTCCATCCACCGCTATAACTCATCTGCACTCAGTCTTACCAGTTGTATGTAAGCCAACCGGCATTGTCCTCTACTTTCCCACGGTTAATCAGAACCGTCAAAATGTTATTCAAGGGTACTAACTGTTACATGCAGAAGCAGATTATTCTGGCTCTCATCACTAAGTCATCTCCTAATCATCACTTTGGTGCACCCTTCCCGTCACTGGCGGTCAGTTAGATTAGCAAGATGGCAAGTAATGCTGCAAGGTTGATTGCCTTCCTTATTGAAGATGACCAAGACATCAGACTTGAGAGTTGAGCTGACTCAGTGGGTCCAGAGGTGACTGGTGAGGCCAATTTGGGTGAGGAAGCCCCTCCCATAGGTAAGACAGAGGTGGATAGGGCCCATGCTATTGATGCTGTTGGCTCTGGCCTTGCGTGCTGCTTGTTTCTTCTTTGCTTGAATGGACTTGCGCTCTTCTGCTGTGGTGGCATCTTTGATGATGAGATGGCGCCAGGAGGGTCTGTCGGAGGCCAGTGTCCCCCAGGATTCTATACTGATGTTAAAAGTCCGTGAGGGAGACTTTGAAACTGTCTTTGAAATGTTTCCTGTGCCCTCCGACCGTGCGTTTGCCCTGACATAGTTCCCCGTAGCGGAGCTCCTTTGGGATGCGGTCATCAGACATGCAGGAGACATGGCCTGCCCTTCTCAGTTGAGCCTTGCGCATGGTGGTGATGGTTTGACTGCTTCAGAACCTCTGTGTCAGGGACTTAGTCCTGCCAATGGATGTGGAGGAGGTTTCTAAGGCATCTGAGGTGGAAGTGATTGACTTGTTTTCTTGCCTTCTGAAAGTGGTCCAGGCTTCACAACCATAGAGTAGGGTAGGGAGGACTACTGCCCTGCACACTTCCAGTTTCGTCTGAAGGTTGATCTCTTGTCTCTCCCACACTTTCTCCCTCAGTCTCCCAAAGGCAGTTTGCTTTTGCGATTCTGACCAAAAAATAGAAATTTGTGCATTTCATCTTCCAAACTTTTGTGAATGTTGCAAAATGCATCAGATCTATGATTGACAGAAATTAAGACTGCCCAGTGCCCACTATATTCATGTAATGAATCTGAAAAGAATGTAGGAAATGCAGTATTGAATGGAACTTTAAAATTAAGTTCATGCACTGGTGCTCTATTGTTATGTACAGTCGAGTCCGCTTAAATCGAATTTGCCGGGATCAACATTATGGGTTCGATTTAAGAGAGTTCGTTTTCCAGTTTTAATAAGCTTTGGGGGGGGGGGGGGGGGGCAACCCCC
>JBCEWB010120970.1:0-11510 GCA_039654565.1 Peronia peronii | reverse complement strand
TCCAAATGTGAGGACGAGGTATCCTTTTTGGTAAAAAGTTGTTGAAAACAGGGTAATAAGGTGTTATTCATTTTTCACTGAGAAAAACTGCCCTAATATTGCTGGAATCCGTGTTTGTATGTATTGTCGCAGTGGTATATGTTAAAAGTCTGTACTATTTATAGTTTTTGAGATAGTTTTCATTTCTCCTCTTAATATTGATAATTTGATGGTTTTTATTAAGCGATGTTTTATATATGAACAAAATTCAGACATGTGTATGTTATTGTTTATTGATTTATGTTTTTTCCACATTTGTCTTGAAATTATACTACGGTTGTTAACATGTATAGAATATCTGTATAGAATCATATTTTTATCAATTAAATTAAAATTAATTTGGTTTATTTTGATTGAACTCATTGAATTCATTTTATGCAAAACTAAACATTTGTTTGTTAATCACTTTTTGATTGAAGCTCAAGCTTGATGAATGAATATTTAAATTACACATCAATTGAACATAAAACATAGTCATGATCACTGTAGTAGCAGTCATTGACATCAGTTGATACTGTTCTCAGTTGTGATACATAGACGTGATCAATTAATGTTCCACTGTCTCTTGTAGGCTTTGTTACTATTTGTTTAAATCCTTTTGAAATCAGCATTGAATAGCACTGTGTGTTACAAGATAGTGAAATATCTTCATTGAAGTCTCCTACTACACATGTGGGGATTTTATCAATTTCTGAAATAATTTTTGATAGTTCAGCAGTGAATTGCATCACAGGTGTTGATGGAGGTCTGTAAACAGACACAATAGCCACTTCTGTAGGTTTAGTAATTTTTACAGCTACTGCTTCACAATTGCAGTTGAGTGAAACCTGTTCAGGCAACAATTCCCTCTTTACAATCAGTGCTACTCCTCCACCTGCATTATTACGGTCTTGTCGAAATATAAGTACATTATCTGCCACACCCATCATGTTAGCAGTTAGAGTATCATTTACTGCCAGATGTGTTTCATTCAGTGAAATAATGTGAGCTGATTTCATTGTTGTATCCATTTCAATATCTCTAAGTTTTGTTTTTAGGTTTCCAACATTTAGGTGTAGAAGACATAATTCTTTGTCAACTAAATCAAATAAGCCTGGTGGCATTGGTGGTAATGCATTTTGGCGTAACCTCACCATCTCCTTCTCTGCATGTTCTGATACACGAATCTGCTTTCGAGTATAATTAATAATATGTAATTTTTCAAGTTGTGTAACCCTGCTGAAAGCTACATATGCTTGGCCAGTACTGTAATGACCTTTAGAAGGTGTCATGTCTACAACAATTTCTGGTAGTGTGAGTCCTTGGCATTTATGTATTGTGACAGCCCATGCTAAAACTAGTGGGAATTGTGTTCTTGAAGCTTGAAATGACATCTGCTTATTCACTGAAAATGTTGCTTGTGTTTTAAATATTGGTACAGCATTATTGTTAATATGTTTATACAAGCTTGTGCACTTTGCTTCTTGTCCTACATTTGCATTATCAAACTCTACTAAAATTGCCCGTATCTTCTTTGTAACTTGTTCAGTTATCACATATTTTACAGTTCCCATAGCACCATTAGTTAAGCCATCACTGACATCTATATTTACTGTAAGCATAACTCGAGCTCCTACTTTTACTTGCAGTACCTTCCTCAGATTTCCTGTCTCACGAGGTTTAAGTGAGAGATCAACATTTGCAAGTTCTGTACAATGGTCTTTCTTACTGTCAAATCCTATTGACTCATAAAGATCTCCTGGCAATGACCTTAGCCTCTTGTGGTTCCATTCATCACAATGGTCATTTTGTGCATAAACATGCATCACATCTTTAGGGTAATTTTCATCATCTTCATTCACCTTTAATTCACATTCTTGCAACATTTTATCTTCATCTGATCCTTCCTGTGGTACAGATTGTCGGATTTTATTGAGGCTTTGTGCGAAAGATATATCTTTTTGCCTCATGATTTTGGTTAGCTCATGTAACTTAATTTCTTCCCATCCATTTGGTGCAAGATCATTTAGTGTGTGGGCTGTGTGTGGTGCCATGTAGATTGGTGATTGAGCTACTGGTGTCAATTGGTACAGATCACCCACTGCAAGAACACATATGTCCCCCCAGTTGCCATCACATGTTCCTTTAACTATGCACATAGTTTCATTCATCTGCTGATATTGTTTGAAACCTACCATGCTGATTTCATCTGTGATTGATAACATTAGTTTTTGTAATTTCAGTTGCATTATTGAGCGCTTTTCCCAACTTGGTTTTGTTCTTGACTTGTCATAGAGGAGGAAGGCTGAATGAATAGTAGAACCACCAACCTGAAATGCAGCTGAACCAGTTGGTGCAGTGACAAGGACAAGAGGCTGGTCATCTGCTGGATTAATTGTGTGCTTTAACATATAATTCATGTCTCTTTCTATCAGCTGCAATACATGTGTCTTTCCTGTTCCTCCAGGACCACTCAGGAACACTTGGTATCCTTTGACTTTTTGTCCATGCCGGATTCCATCTACATAACTTTTACACCATGCTCTATTGTACATGACAATGTGGCGTTGTTCCCTGTTTAGAGCTCGCATACTTGAACAATAATCCTGGAATGTCATCATTGGCTTTCCTGCAACCTTTGTATATAACCTTGACAGTGGATCAACTTGTCTTTGTACAGCTGTATCATTAATTATTTCCAAAGCATCACCATGTTCTGTGTTAATTTGCATAGTAAGGAAACCTTGATCATTTGTTGCCGCATCTTCCTCTGCAATGTTTGCTACTACTGATTCCCATATTGACTGTGGCATAATATTATTCTCATAATCTTCAATAGCCAAGTCAAATGTTTCACAATTGTCATTGAACAATTTGGCATTTTTGAGAATGATATCTTTTTTCTCAATGTATGATTCCATATAAGAGTTAAACCCTTCAATTAACTCATCTTCCTGATTCCAAGGGTAATATAGTATTAATTTTGAATGATAGTATTTCTCTGGCTCTGTATGAAGTTTGTACCTTGTTACACGCAGAATTGCTTCTTGTCTCCTTTTGTTCATGCACCCAAGACCATCCTTTAATGTTATCTTAGCAGAAATGTCACACTGTTCAGCTTCAAATGGTTCATCTACCATGTCTAGTTCCATTTCTTCATTGTTTGATTGTCCAACTTTGTAATTTACTGCAAATGTTGCCAAGCACATGTTAGCTAAATCATGTGGTCTGGCTGCATATCTGTCAATCATGCTTGTAGCAAAAACATCCTCATCATCAGCATCCATTTGAGCAAGCTTCTGCTGTGTTTTAGGTAGGCTGACACGTTCATCTTTCATATTTGTGTTGACTGTTACCACTAGTCTGCTTTTCTTCATAAGCCACATTGATAGGACCCTCATTGCTGATTCTGGAGCTCCAAGAACTCTTTTCCCTAAGAATTCTTTCTTTATCTTGTTCATCTGTGTTCGTATATCATCATTTTGACACTCCTTTGCAACTCTTTTTAGTGCTTCCCCCATTGCCTTTTCACTCTTCATCATGTAACTACAGACATACATAATTGTACTATATTCATCTTCCACATACTGCAGATCAATATTACCTCCCCATAAATGAAGAATATCTCGATTGCATGGATTTATGAAAATGTCACTCACATTTCGTTGCAATACTATTTTGTGACCTATTTGAGAAACTTGTAAAGCTTGCATATATGTGTCAATACTAATCCCTATAGCCTGCAAAAACTCTTCCATAGGTGAATCATCATCTGCTATATCTAAAGATGACATAGCATTCTGTACTTTTTGTAGTACTTCTTTTGCATCCTTGATAATGTTATCTGCTTGGTTTTCTTCAGCAGGTTGGCGTGAGATGACTGTTTTAGATGCAGGAGGTTTTGGAAAACCAAACCGACATGATTTGTTTCTACGACAGTACTCTGAATGTGTATGTTTCTGGAGGGTCTTCATGAATTTGATGTCACTTTCAGTTTCAACTGCCTGCTTTGGAACCATTGCAGTAATGTATTTGTCAATAAATCTGCATACATTATCATCAGAATCTTGATTAATTTTTGGTGCATCTTTCACCCACAACAAACAATGAACATGCGGTGAACCCCTCATTTGAAATTCTACTTTGATGACATAGTCTGTTATGTGACCAAGAGGATAGGCATCACTCAATAAATATTGTGAGAAAAAAGACTCAACTCTGTGCTGAAACATGCGGACACCAGTAACTGGATTCTGTAGAAGATATGTGCTCCTTTCACCAATACTCATATTGAGAACATCTTCTCTGGACAACTTTCTCCCCAATTGCACTCCGACTGCTTGGATAATTTCTGGCCAGTGTAAATCTGCAGCAGACAGTGTCAGAAACCATGTAGGAATTCCTAAAGAACGTAGCATTGCTAGTACATCATACAGTTCTCGCTGCCAGTATGCAGGTGATCCTCTAATATTCTTTAAGAACTTGTATGCATGTTCTTTTCGTACAAGCTGTTGAAGTGCAGCTGGACTTTGCAACATTCCTGCTGTAATCTTGTGTCCACCTAGAGTTCTTCCCCGTGATAAACGAATTGCTAGGTAACTATCACCTTGTATTTGTTTTATGTCCGATATGTACTGAGCACAAAATAAGTATTCCATGTTTTGGGCAAAGCGTATATCCACATTTAACAAACGTTGCTGGAAATATTTGCGTATTGGTAACTTTGTCATTCTTTCTTTATTGTAGCTGCCTTCACCATATGGGAAAAAATCAGGAAATGCTAATACCTCAAACTCTTCATCAAGTAAAATATATTTGGGTATATTGTTTTCACCTGGTGCACATTGATAGACTCTGTTTTCTAAATTTTCAATTTCTACAATACTTGGCAATGCATATCCTGTTAATTCTTGCTTACGATCAAGTGCTGCTTGATCTTCTGCAATTTCAATGTCATTTTGTGATATATTTGTTTGGTTAACTTCAGTATTAACACCATCTCCTGTACTGTCTTGTTCATATGTTTTTTCACTGTCTGAGTCAGTATCACAAGTCCTGGTCTCTGTAACAGCTACATTTTCTTCTTCCTGTTCTTCATCTGCATTCAAAAGGCTACAAAGTTCACTACTGACTACACTATCATACCATGCATTGTTTAATGTTACATCTGCATAATGTGGATTATGTTCCTTTAGCCATGTGATAGCTCCAATTACTTTGTCTTTGCGAATAACATGATACATATAATGGCTTTTGTATTCCAGCTTACGTTTCAGCTTCAGAGGGTGAAGTTGTAACTCACTTGGCATGCGGGGTAAAATTTGAACTATCTGATCCAATTGTGCTGGTACATTTACACATGGTCCATTCACTTTGTAATGTCCTCCATATCTTTTCATCAGTAAAATAGTCAGGAATGGAATGCATTTAGAAACAATTCTGCATTCAATTGGTGTGAGTCTGTCCAAATCTTGTGGAATATCATGAAGCTGAAGACCATTTGCACATGCCTGGTCAGGCATTTTTGGTTTCCTTTGTCTCAATGAGTTTCTACATCGTTTACATATAAACTCACTCATTGTATCTGTAGGGGGGTTTGATATTCTATCCTGTACACCTGGCCACTCATTTCTTGCAGTTTCTATATTGTTTACAGGTGGTACTGATTTGCATAATTTCATTGTGTAGCGATGAGACAAAGCTTTTTGTACAATTTCATTATTCATATCATATTCTGATATCTTGAATAGCTGAACTGTTTTGCGAAATAACATACGATGACAACATGTACACACAAATTCAGGCATTTGCTGCAGAGATTTCAAAAAGTTAGCACCAGCTTTTACATTACCATATTTACCATAGTATGGTAGCATAATATTGTGATGTTTTGTTTCTTGAAGCCTTTTCTTACATGACAAACATATGTACTGCTGTTCATCCTCACAATCTATGCTATTTTTTAAGCATCTTGATACAACAAAGTTTGAAAAGTCATAGTCAGCTTTCTTGTAAATTTGGCACATTTGCTTATCAACCTCTCTCCCACAACAAACACACACAAAAGTTTTCTGTAGTTTTGTGTAACAAGTCTTGCATACATGTTTTCTGTTATTTGGAATCTTTTGTAGTTGAGGCATTTTCTTTTGAACTGATGAATATTTCTTCTTGCCAACAACATACTTTCTAGTGACTGTAGCTTCACAAATTGTGCATGTTAAGAGGGATTCTTTCAAAATCATATCATGACACTTGTGACATATCACACAATGTGCTTCAGAAGCATGATTCTCCTGTATTTGAGTAGCAAGTACATTTTTTCCATAGTCTGAAATCCTAAAGAGTCTATTTTTCACTGATATTCCCTTGCAGTAAATACATATCTTCTCTTGTTTCCCAGCTGACATCTAGGATCCACAGCATCATCAGGCATTTTTCCAGCTAACAATGATTTATCACACTTTTTGCAAATAAATTCTTTGCCTGTAACAACAAAAAATCGATTTGACAGTGCATCAGACACTGCAGGCCTGTCATATGTGTACCTTGATTTCTTGAAAATGATGCATTGAGACCTGGGTAAATTAAGTTTATGGCAGCAGGTACACATGCACTGATTTGTAAAGTTCGGATTCTGTGTGATGTGTGGAGATGTATCACCTTCCATTGCTTGTGTCATATCTTCCCTATTCATCAGTACTGCTGTTTTCCTATTTCCTGTGTCATTTGACTTCAGCTCACAGTACTCTTGATCTTTCAATTTTTTGTTGCATGGCTTGCATATGAATTCTTTATTTCTTGGTACTCTGTATCTTCTTGATAATGATTTATCAACATTGGGGTTGTCCAAGTTATAGTTCTTTGTTATAAATATAACACAATCACGTCTCATTAAATTTTGTTCATGACAACATGTGCACACACATCCATAATTCTTCAATTCGTCCAGCTTTTTCTTTTTGACTTCATAGTCAACTGTATTTTCTTCAGGGTAAGATCTCTTTTGACCTGTAAATGTAATCCCAAAACATTTGATTAATTTCAATTGTTTTTTTGTTCCAAATGTAAAATTTTATGATGTACATATGTGAATGAATACTTATCAATTTGTGCACTAATGTGTGTGCTCACAACACTTTAAGGTAAAATAGGAAGGAGACATATAATGTGTGGTATATTTGTAAAGTACACCTTACCTAGTTTCTTGGACTCAATGTTGATAATTGTACATTTACATGGAAGTGTAAAGCAAATGTCACATAATTCAATGTCTATGGAATTTTTATGTGCACCTAGAAAGAGACAAAGTAAGAATTTCATGTATTTTGTAATTGTAAAAAAACAAGAACACAGATATAAACATCAAGATATTTATCTTTGCCACTTTTATACAAGACCACAGATAACATCCCATCATATATCTTGGATTTGTTTAAGAATAACTTATCTGAAAAGTACCTCATAGGTAACACATCAAAAAGATAGATATACATATGTTTATGACTTTGCAAAATCTTAATATTACAGATGAACTAACACACTCCAGATGAATTAATAATTGTGGAATAAGTGTGTCCAGAAATCTGGTTGAGACATTTTATAAAAAAATCTACATTTACTATCTTTATCATATCTTCTCTAATATATTATTACTGATAATTGTTATATGTGAACCAAATTTTTGCAATCATATGTAACATACACCAATAAAAGCCAACTTCTACATACATTTTAATTTTAACTATTGGAATGCATAGTCATTTTATGAATAATAGTTATCACCCTTGAGTATAAACTCCTATAGTAGTAATAATAGATATCATAATTACTTCTGGTACAACATGAAATAAATTATAAAGAAATTTGTTTATAAACAAACTTAACCCTATCAGTAACTTTTGTGTGTACATTTTTGATGTTTCTATATCATATCACATCATAAATATTTAATGTTGCTCAATTATATATAATATTCATTTGGAAAAGGGATATTTATGGTTCACTCTATGACAGAACTAAAGTACAAATGTTTTTGGTACTCATGTTCTCTAACAAATATTTAATGGCCCTCAATTATATCTAATATTCATTTGGATAAGTGATATTTATGGTTGGCTCTATGACAGAACTGAAGTACAAATCTGCTTGGTAGTCATGTTCTCTAACAATATCTAATTGAATCTGATTAGGTATGTAAAGTGTAACAATACCATCCTCCACACAATTTAATTGTGTATTTTTCTCTAAAGTTGAAAGAATTTCCAATGTTGACAACAGTTTTAATGTAATGTTCCGTTTATTCAATTTAGAACAGAAATCAAGGTTTTTCTTGAATAGATATTCTTCTGTGTCATCATCTGAATAAAAAGGTAAATTACAGAAGTTAATATTCAGCTTAAAAAGTTTAACTAGGAAAAAACACTTCTTACATTTTTTCCATATCAAAAATGTAGCTTAACATAATGTAACAACATTCTCTGATACAATACAGGATTAATTGTAATATATCTTGCCCTATCTTCTAACTTCATTTGCTCAATATCATAAAATGATACATTGTGACCATTCTCAGCAGCAACAGCTTGGATAGTTGTTGTAGTAATAAATCTATTGAGACACAAATTCTTTTGGTAATGCCATTCATTAATAATATCATGTGACAGTAACTTTGGCATAGACAATGTTTTGATGGTATGACTAACTGATCCAATCAATCTAGAATTAATTCCTAGGACTGACACTATTTTTATTAGAGTGAGCAATTTCAATGTAATCCCTCTTTTGTTGAATTTAGTCTCCATGGTGATATAATTTCTGTAACACTGTTCATATGGATCTAAATATAAATAAAAATAACATATTCATGTAACTAAATAATACACCTCTGTGTCAATTACTACAACTTTTAAATGACTGTGTTGATGGACCTTAACAACTAAGTTTATAGTAATCTAGATTTAAATGGTATCCTATTTTCTAGTAATTTATTAATAAATATATTTTGACACAAATCTTCTTGATAAGTTCTTTCCATAATAATATCATATGAGAGTAATTTTGGCAGACAAAGTACTTTCATAATATCAGTAACATCTCCAAAGACTATTTTATTTTTTTCAAACACTGAAACTATTTTAATAATGGTCAACAATTTCAAAGTAATTTGTCATTTGTTCACTCTAGTTGTCATTTTGAGATGATATCCATAATGTTCTTCAAATGAATCTAAATATAAACAAAACCCACATTTTGACTTCAAAAAGTAGTAATCTATTATTTATGGACTTTGAAACATACTTGTTCACAAATAGAGCATCAAATACAACTTATGGATTTTAAGGCCAGCTTAGCTTTTTAATCTAGTGCAGCTTCAGCAGCTGCTGCAGCCTTTGCAAGGAAACTGTCATCATCATCATCATCATCATTTGGGAACAATTCTCTCCTGACTGTCTTTACATGACCTTTGTTTTGGGTATTTATTTTTCATTTAATGCAAGGTACTAATTGTGGAGGTGTTTGGGGAGAAAAGTTTAGTTTTGTTACTAATTGTGGAGGTGTTTGGGGAGAAAAATTTAGTTTTGGCAGCATTTCAAATTTTGCTTTCTCTAATCTCCCTTTCATTACAATTTTCTTGTCTAACTTAATATCAATATCCTTTCGTTCCTTAATTAGTTCACTTTGCAATTTTGCAATTTGCTGGCGTCTTTTGACTAATTCCATTATTTCCAAGTCTACTGTTGCAAGTGTCTTTACAACTGTTTTGTATTCCTTAATACCTGCAATAATTACATGTTGTTCAGGAGGGAATTTTATGTTTTTAGAAATTGTATTGTAAATTTAACCACATAACTACAAAAATTGAATATGTGTTTAATTTATGGAAATGACCTAATAATGTGAAAGATTAATACATTAAAAAAGTTGTTACAGTTACAAATATATTACCTGCTGGTTCTGAAGGTGAAATGCCAGATGGAGTCACTTCTGATTTAACAGACATTGATGGGAATGATCCTGTAATAAGTGGGAAATGAACATATTGTAATTATGTATTTGATATTGCTATAAATCTCATAACACTGATATTTTTGAAGTTTGACAGATATTCAAATCAAGATTAATACATTAAAAAACTTGTTAAAGTGAGAAATATATTACCTGATCCTCCTGTGGGTGAAATGCCAGATCCAGTCCCGTCTGATTCATCAGACGTACATGGGAATGATACTACAATAATTGAAAAATTAACATATTATAATTACGTAGTTGATAATACTGTATATCTAATCACACTGATGTTTTGGAAATCAACTCTTATTCAAAGGTAAGTTTTAAGTTATTTAATTGTGTTTATAAATATTAACTGTCCTAACATACCAGTTGTAGGTGTTGATACTGATGTCACTGCTGAACTTAACACTTCTGGGACTACAGGACAGGAGGCAGATTGTACAGCTGGTGATGATGAGGATGATGTGGGGGATACTCCATCAACCAAATCCACTGAATGTAGAAGATGATATTGTTAAAACATTCAGAAAATGAATAATACTAAATAGTCCAAAAATATAATTTTTTTTATTATATAAGTCTCAATTCATATAATATGATTAATAATGTTGTGAACAACTATTTCTATGAGTGTTCTCATGATGTTTGAAATATAACTTACATTGAGCTGTATCCAAATTCAGTACTGTTGTAACTCTGTTACCAAATACATTCTGTGTATCACTTGTTTTACTTTGCTGAGCAAACAATTCTGCCTTAGTTTGTTCTGAGTCAGAGTCTGAGTCTGAATCTGAAATATATTACAATAGAAAGTATAAAATATACCACAAGAAAGAATAAGTGTAATTATGATGCACAGTTTTGAACACATTTATATTATGTAAATATTGTGCAATAAATGTTACCTCGCGGTGGTGAGGAGTTAGGCTGTTTGACTAATTGTGATGAAACAGGGACTGAAGTCTGTTGTGCTGATGATAGAGGATGTGAGTTGGAACTCTGTGGGTCTGATGATGCCATAGCTAAAAATAATAATTGTGAAATATTTAAATATAGTGAAATTTGGGTAATTTCAGTACACTAAAATTTATGATCATATAATTTGGTTAAAATGTGTAATATTTACAGTAAATTATTTTTGTGAAAACTGCACATTGTTGAATTAAAAGTTGTAGCCCAAAAAGTAATTTCAGGTTAAATTTGGATTTGGTTTAAATTAGGTTGGATTTAAAGTAGCGCATTTTGGTTTAAAAAAGAAACATACATTAATTTAAAGTGATGCCTTATGGGTAAAAAGCAACATACGTGATGAAACAGGGACTGAAGTCTGTTGTGCTGATGATAGAGGATGTGAGTTGGAACTTTGTGGGTCTGATGATGCCATGGCTAAAGATAATAATTGTGAAATATTTAAATATAGTGAAAATTGGGTAAATTTCAGTACACTAAAATTTATGATCATAAAATTTGGTTAAAAGGTG
>JBCEWB010120948.1:0-11511 GCA_039654565.1 Peronia peronii | reverse complement strand
GCAGAAAGTCAGACAGACTGTCAGGCAGGAAGTCAGATAGACAGACAGACAGACAAATAGGCAGACTGACTGATAGACAGACCAGATAAATAGGTTTCAATATAAGGATGAAAAGTGGAATGGGTGTATGAAAACATAGACGATGTGAATGGTATTGTCCTACATTTTCTTTTCTTTTTTTTTTTTTTTTTAGATAGAATAGATATAAATAATGTCTATTACAACAGTTAGGGTATAGCACCCCACGATGAGAAAGGGTAATCATACTTTCAGATGAGAAACTAACGGTAACATTTTATTGCCGAAAGACACTTGTGAGCTGAAGTGTAAAGAGCCTTTAAAATGTCAAATTTGCTATTGATCGAAATACAATGAATAGCATAGAAGCAATATAAAACATAATGCAAAACGCTATAATTATAAGTATTCGAACAGTAGTTGAATACGTAGATCCTTCGAAAGAGGATAAGGTTAAGGTCGTCAGGTCATTGATGACTTTCATCGGCAGCCGTAGTTTTTACGCTGGCTAGATGAAAGAATAGAGAGAAAATAAGATAAGATAAGATACCTCGTTTTCCATTAAAAGGTAGAAAGTGCAGTGTAAAGAAAGTGAATGAAAACTTATGTCAATAAAGTCGTAGAAATTAAATGTAAGGTTAATAAATGTTGACCTAATATTCACTGGCATACCATCGTCTTGCACTCGCACGTACAAACCATACATAAAAAGTTCCAGCATTCTAAAATTAAGACCAGGAGAGTGTTTAAATAAGATGGTACATGTGTGGAGCAACAACAACAACAACAACAACAACAACAACAACAACAACAACAACAAAACAGTGTCAACCTTTGATGCCACGATTGTAATCTTCAGACTTTTTATAAAACTTGGCAGAGAGATTTGGCGGCGGCATCTTTGGTCCATCAAGACCACAGAGCTCTAGATCTACTAGTCATAATGTTTGGCTTTATCAGTTAATTATGGTCTTTGATTTTAATCCCGAAAAAACGACAGAACGAATGTACCGATACTAAGTCCACCTTCACCTACCCCGTAGTCTGGCTGACCGTTGGGACACCACTGTAGATTGCACAACCAACTTCCCCCACCCCTCGCGGTTCTCAGGATTTCCTCAGTATGATGTTCCAGTCAAGGCCAGTCTACTCTTTGATGTTATTTTCTTATAGTTTTCTCTTAAAGGGTTAATGGAGGATAAGAAACAAAATGACGTACACACAAATGCTAGACAAAAATCTTGATTTTAAGACAGGCAAACATAAGAAATATGCAGAAAACGACATAGGCTGTGATCTCCATTGTTATATTACAGGATAAGACTCTTGTAGAGATGATTGTTGTTAGTTTGTGTTGGGGTTTAACGACATAGGCTATATTGTGCCAAACACGGTAAGATACGTTTACACGTCAAGAAGAAGAGAGGAAAGAAAGCCGGACAGAACACAGGAGCAAGGAGAGAGAGAAGAGACTGATATCATCCCTGGTACGTCGAGGATGTCTTTCCATAGGAGACATCCCACCGATGGCGGTCTTTCATCGCCTGCAGGTGGGAGCAAAAAACCTACTTACATACCCCGGGCCCCCGCGCGGGTCCAGTAGAGATGACGGAATAATAATAATAATATTAATAATAATAATAATAAATAACAATTAACAATAAATGAAACTATTATGGTATCACGATTACCTTATAACGGATAGAGGAAGAGATGAGGAAAAAATGGAATGAAAAGATGATACCACTAGAGCTACCTTGAAAAGGACAGCGTTTTACTCAATGCGGAGTGTTTTTGACCAGCCTTGTTATTTCCCTTTGCCAGGCACAAGGGTGTTGAACAAGCGGGCATAGAGAGGGAATAAATGACTTTCACATTCTTTGTTTCAAATGTACATTATAAAAACAAAGAATTTAAAAATTACAAAACAATTCATTATAAAAGAAAGCTGTTTGTTTATGTAATAATAATTTTAGTAAAAAAAATTCTGTGATCAATTTTTCAAATGACAAGAAGAAAAATGAGTTTTTCTTTCTTTACGCTGTTTCTTCAACAACCCTTGTGTCTGGTCAAGGGAGGTTATAGCGCTGGTCAAAAACAATCCTCATTGATACAGGACAGGGGAGGGTGACGAGTGAAGTGTGAATATATTCGACGCCTTGAGTTTTTACTCACTCAAAGCCAACGTGCGCCTATCGAGCAGCGGTTCCCTGAGCAGGCACATCTGTCGCAAAGTAACATCTGGGCGAGCACATTTGGAGCACACGACACACGCCTTTGATATGCGGCCCTCCCGGCTAGGCCGCTTTGTTAAACGGTGAACAATGTGTGTATGTGTGTGTGTGTGTCACTAAGTGTGTGTAGACCCCGGCCAGACCTTTTGTAAAAAAAAGGTGAGCAGTAGCTATGTGTGTGCGTGTACATATGTGCTCATGAATGTGTATGTATGCATGTGTACTCATATGTGTGTATAAGTGTATATGGTTGTGCGAATATAAATGCCTGTCCCAGTTCGGGCTTTGTAAGCAGTATGCGTATGTCCGCGTATGTGTGCGGTTGATTGGTGTATGTGGACATATAATTATCTATTATACATGTATGTGTTTCTCTGTGTATATATGTGTTGTGTGTTTGTGCGTGCAGATTTATGCTCGTGCCGACAAGATCTTTTGTTAAACGGTGAGCGGTATTATGTGCGTCTGTGAATATGTGCATGTGCGAAAGTGTGTATGTATGTGTGTGAGTGTATACGTTTACATGCCGAGCCCCAGCTCGGATATTTGTTAAACGATGAGACGTATATGTCCTCCTAGGTGTACGTATCTACGTATATGTTGTGTCGGTTATAATCCACAACCCCTCTCCCCCGCCTATCCCGTTTTTCTCCACCTTCGTCCTTATGACGCATGGCCCGTGGGCTGTGAACAAACTGCATTATACCACCCCAACAATGGTCACCCTCGCTTGAATAGCTACGCCTCCCTCCACCCTCTCCCCGTCTGGGCAATATCTTCCCCCCTTCCTCATCCCCCTCTCACCTCTCTATCTGTCTCTTCCTCACACACTCACTCACTCTCTAGCACCTCTACGTTAGAAGTTGAATTGAAATCAACAAAGTCAAATCGATAGTTTGAGTCGAGAGCGGGACTCTAGAGGGCCCCACAATCTAAAATAGGACATAGAAAAAAAATCACCTTAGCGATATGAGAAGGAAAGCAAACACTAAAAAAAAAAATAATAATGAAAAAAAGGAATAAGAAAAAGAAAAATAGAATGAGAGAAAGAAAGAGAGACAGAACAAATTAAAAGAAAGGCAATCAGACAAAAAAGAAGAAAGAAAGACAGACAGACAGACAGAAAAGGGGCAGACACAAAAGAAAGACAGAAAGCAAGAAAGACATTAAGAGAAAGAGAAAGAACAAATAAAAAAGAAAGAAATGAAAAGACATCAAGAAAGACAGAATGAAATGCAGAATGAAAGACAGAAAGATAGAAAAAAGGACAGACAATAAGAAAGACAGGGATCAAGAAAAACAGAAAGAAAGAAGGATAGAAAAAAATCAAGAAAGACAATAAGAAAGAAAGAGTGAAAGACAGAAAGATAGAAAGAAAAAAAAAGAAATTGAAAAGAAAGTAGCAGGGCAGAATTAAAACGAGGTGATTGAGATGGAAGGCGTCAGTTGATAACACATGATACCGGCCTGCAAGTGTGAGGTTGGCCTGAAGGTTGATCACCGAAGGAAACAGTTTTCGTTAATGTGACATTCACAGTAGTTGCGCACACGTGATTATACTTTTATTCTCTCTTCTCTCCACCGCTTATTCCTCCTCGCTTTTACTCTCACTCTTCCTTTCCTTCTCATCCTCACCTCGTCTCCTTTCTCCCCACTTTCATTTCCTCTCTTTTCCTCTCTCCTTCTCCTTTTCCGTTTCTTCTCTCTCTCTCTCCTCCCATGCCATTCTTCCCTCTCTTTCTTTTCATCTCCCTCCCATTTTTCCTCTCCTCCCCCTCCTGTTCTCCTTTCCTCTTGTTTTCTACGCCTTCTTCCCCCCTCTCATTATGACAAAGACCAACAATTGCAAAATTATAATACTCTTTCCTCCTCATCTCAACATCCACTCTCATCACTCTTCCATCACTTTATCTCTCCTCTAGCCCCCCTCCCCACCCCCTCCCATTCTGTCTCCTTCTTTTCCCTCTCATCCCCTCTCTTTCTCTCTCTTCATTCTTTGACAATATGACAAAGATCATCAATTGTATTATATTCTTCTCTCCATCCCATCTGCCCCTCTTGTCTCATATCTTCTCCTTTTATTCATCTCCTCTCTGCCCTTCTCCTCTTTCTTTTTTCTCTTCTCTTCTCCCCCTGTGAGTCTTTCTCTCTCTTCTCCTCCTTTGTCTCTCTCTCTTTTCTCTTTTCCTCCTCTCTCTCTCCCTTCTGTCTCTCTCTCTCTCTCTCACACACCACACCTATAAAGCCAACCTTTCGTACATAAACATTCACACCACAACTGTACCTCAGACCGCTTTCTCACTCACAACATTCGATCAAAACAACTAGACCTACATATTCCTTTTTTTTTTCTTTGATTATACACACAGCCAACTGTCATTAAATTTTTGCTAAATCTCTCATTCTAAATACCCTTATCCATTCCAAATCTCACGCCGATCTATTTATCTTCTCCCTTTATTATTATTATACAATCTCTCAATTCCAATAATAGTTTGGAAACTTAACTCCTACCATCTGTGTCAGAGATACGGCAATTTCCCCACAGATAATTTGATCAGACTGCAGTTATCGATCTCTCCAGTATGAGCTAAAATTAGTAATTACATTCACAGGGAGAGAAGTAACTGCCAGAATAATAATGAGAGTTATTCATCTAATAGAGTTCTTTTCCCCCGATTTTTTTTATAGCAATCTCATAGCTTTAATTCCAATTTTCTCCTTTGGGAAAAAAGTCCTTTAGTGAAATGTTTAGTGGGTGATAATGATGAAAGGAAATGTTCAGCTTTTAGGCTATGTGGTCTCTTGAGTTGAGTGGGTTTAAAACAGGATGGAGAGAACTATAAATACCATCAGTAACACTGACAATAACAAAGAGAATAATCTGCATCGTCGTGAATAATAAAAAAAAAAAAACAATAATCATAATCATAATCATAATAAACACAAGGAGAAGAAGAAGAAGAAGAAGAAGAGCAACAACAACAACAACAACAACGAAAGTAGTAACGATGTTGCTGATACATGCTAGAGAAAGGGAAAGAGGAAAAGTAGAGAGAGGAGAGAAGAGAAAAGGTCAGAGAAGATGTGGAGGATGTATGAACGAGGAAAAGAAAATTGAGGCTGGAGAGAAAGAGAGAAGAAATAGAGATAAACAAAGAGGAAGAGACAGTGAGCGAGCTAGCGACAGAGAGAGAGAGAGAGAGAGAGAGAGAGAGAGGGAGAGGAGAGAAAGAGACAAAAAAAGAGGGAGAGAGAGAAAGAAAGAAAGAGAAGGAACATGATAGCAAGAACTGTAATGGATATATTTGTAACAGCGCGTGTAGCCCCCATGGGAGCATCCAGATTCTATTTGAGTGTGAGTGAAACAATATAAATAAACCCAACCAGTGCATAATAACCACAACTACACTGACATTGATATGAAGTAATAAGCAATTTTCTTCACCCTTTCATTTTCCTCTACCTTCTCCGACCTCCCCACTGTTAAAGTTTAAAAAAAAAAAAGAGTAAAATCCACTAGAGTAGAAGCCAGTGTTATTTTCACTCTGTGAGTTTTTCAATACGACCAGGCCTTGATTTCTTCTCAGGAAAAAAAGATGACTAGATCAGAGTAGTGTGAAATCTGACTGTTGTAAAGGTTGTGACACATTAAACACTGTGACTACTTGAACTCATCCGCGAGGGTCCGGGCTATATAAGTAGGTTCTTTGCTCCCACCTGCGGGCGGTGAAAGCCCACCGTCGGAGGGATGTCTCCCATGGAATGACATCCTCGACGTTTCAAAGGTGACATCTCTTCCCTCTCTCCTTGCCCTTTCTCCTCTCTTCGTCTTGACGTGTAAACGTATCTTACCGTGTTTGGCACAATATAGCCGTGATCGTGCTGATGTGTCGTTAAACCCCAACATCAACCCAACCCAACTCTTTGAACTAAGGCCAAACTCCAGGACACAGCGGAACGCAAAATACAGTAGAGACAGACCAGACCACGCATGACAATGTCAAAGAATGGACGGGTCAAACTGTCATCACTTTGGCTGTGAGCAACAGAAGATCGAGAGTAGTACAGTAATGCGCCTTGACTGCAGCCATCTCTTGCATGACATCTTTACCACATCTGTCTCCGGAAACAGTGATGAATGATGATTGAATACTGTTGAAGATCGATGAAAGATAAAAGTTTCGTATGACCGGTTTTCAGTATAGAGAAATCAGGTCCGAAACTGTATTTTGTAATGATTTTCAGATCGATATGTGTGGCTATTGATTAGATCCACACTAGGCCGGCAGCCTAACGAATGTGCTATTCTCGTGTGGGACCGCTCGTCGGACACTCATATCGCGCCCGTATCGATCATTGGTCGTGCTCACCCCCCCCCCCAACACACACTTTCTCCTTTCCTCCTGCTCATTTGTGAAACACACGCACATGTAAACACACACACAGACGCGCAGCCTAATCAACACGGAGGGTCGTTGCTAATGCGCTTTGGTGTACTTGAAAAAGAGGGCTGAAGTAACCGGTGATTGAGGTGGGGGATGGGTTGTTGGGTGGTTTGAGAAGGTCTGGTAGTGGCTTGGAACACTGGGAGATGGAAATGGATGGGTGGATGGATGGGTGGGTGGGTGGATTGAAGGATGGATGGATGGATGGGTGGATTGATGGATGGATGGATGGATGGATGGGTGGTGGGGGGTGGATGGATGGATGGGTCGATGGATGGATGGATGGATGGATGGGTGGGTGGATCAATGGATGGATGGGTGGGTCAATGGATGGATGGATGATGGGTGGATGGATGGATGGATGGGTGAATAGATGGATGGATAGATGGATGGATGGCGGGCGGGCGGGGGGCGAAGGAGGACGCGAGGGAGGAAGGGACTGACGGACGAACAGGCAGGCAGACACGCATGCAGGCAACAGAAAGACAGACAGACCCTGGACCTTAGAGGTCACAGTTTTACTGAGACAACTGGTTTTAAGAAAGAAACAGGAAACAAAAAATACAATAGGTGCTTTGTCACAATACTTGTAATTTGGAAACCCTGAAGCGGTGAAAGGCTATATCGATAAACCCGGAAAGGGTCTTGAAAAAAAAATCGAAATGAAATGAATACAGAAAAAAAAACTCCCAGAAAATAAGGCAGAAAAGATGGACAGAGAACGGACTCTGGTAGGAAACTGTGGCGGACTAGAGAACGACTTTCTGTACTGGAGTTACCAAGTATTGTCTTTACGGTAGGTCGAACGGCGGCCTTCCCATGTCATTAATTATGGATGGCAGGAAGGTAACGGATGGATGTGACCGATTGAGCGCTCGTCGAATCGGGAAAGAAACGATCGATAGAAATAAAATTGAGTCCTGTCTTATACGGCGAATTATCTAATGCAGGGGGTCTCAAGTTATGGTAGGGCCGGGGTACTTTCCATGAGTGAAATCATGGTCAATATGGCCCTAGTCCAATGTCGGCGGTCGCCATATAAGAGATAGCTGCTGTTATAGATTTCCATTGCTCTTAATCTTCTACTGTTCATAACCAAAGTGGTGACAGTCTGACCGGTCCATTCTTGGACATTGGCAAGCCGGTTACGGTGCTTCTTTGCTTTTCAACCTCCAGTGTGTGTGTGTGTGTTGGGGGGGGGGGGCCCGGAGGGGGATCTCGGCGATTTGTTAAGCCGGACTTGCATGGTCCGTCTCTTCCGTGTTTGCCTTTCGCTGTGGCCTGGAGTTTGATCTTAGCAGGAAGTCATATCGATTGAGTCAGGGCAAAGAATTTTGCAAAATTATATTTTCCATAAGAGATTAATTTTTGACTTGATAAGATTGTACTGAAGTCAGAGCAGTGGGGCTTAGATTAAAACATTTTTGCCATTTTCAGACCTCCTAGGATACGAAACAAAACGTTTTGTGTCCCAGTCTTGCCTCTGATAGTCATTTTCCCATAACTCGTATTGTACAAAATGGGTGTTCATAATGCTACACCTTCTTCTACTGTGCAGTTCTCACTAGGCCAGAGCTATCCATAATCATAAGATAACTAACTAGCTAGGCAGCCCTTCAGAATGACAGGTGGAGGAAATGAACGCTGGAAAATGTGGTTTAAGCTAAGAAATAAGAATTCTCATTTACAAACAGTTACTAGTGTTATGCTAGGCTGTGGAGGACATAGGTGTTCTATTTCTTGTGAAGCCGCCTTCAGTTTCAGCGCAACTCATATATTGCTATCCAATGATAGTAAGATATTTGAACTAGTTAAACATTCCTTCAACCTATGTGACACCCAACCAACGTTCTTGCCACTACGGCACCAATGCACCATACAGATTCCTTCAATCATCTGCATAAACAAAAAGGAACCGTAGCAAGCGCAGTTTTGGACACGGGAAATATCCAAATACTCTACTAACATAACGTCCTAGTCTGCCCTGAGTTTCTCCCTCTATACTCAGTGATATGGTCGCTATCGGGCACAAATGGACTGTCGCACATTAGGTGAGTTTCAAGAAAACGTCGGCTAAAACTGTCCACCTTTGACCTTCACTATAATGTTGAAGATTTTACATTGTGATGGCTATCACTGGGACTGATAGAAAACTGGAATGAAACTTCCTGCATGTGTGACATGGTTCATCTGTTTGGTCTGGTTTGGATTTACTTGAACGGCCCCTCAGCACAGCCATGGTCATGTTGCGTCCACCGTCTCACCTGTGAAAATTTGACAGATCTGGACATTTCAGGAAAATCTCACAAGTATACAACTAGAGCACTGCTCTTTGTGAAAACCAGGTCTCTCTTAATGTGGTAAAACGCAAAAGTGGCTAATTCTTCCATAATATTCATTATATAGGACTTAAGCTAGAAACGCCACAGATCTTGATAAATCAGTCCTAATGACAAACACCTTTCGATCATAAACGGCAATGGATGGTATTCGTTGATCACATTTTGACTTCAAAATGGCAGGATAC
Source organism: Peronia peronii (assembly GCA_039654565.1). Classification (NCBI taxonomy): domain Eukaryota; kingdom Metazoa; phylum Mollusca; class Gastropoda; order Systellommatophora; family Onchidiidae; genus Peronia; species Peronia peronii. The sequence continues at coordinate 2,284 of JBCEWB010120948.1, read as the reverse complement.
TGGCCATACGTCCTCGTCGAGGATGCAACACAGCAGTGAGGCGTAGCGGACATTTGCTAATTATAGTCAGACCTGGCTGGTTTCAGTGTGCCATGAAAAATGTATAGGCTCACCTGGTATCGATGCGTAGCTTTGTGAAGAATGGACAAAAACTTGAATTATGGGCCGGGCAATGCATCTGAATTATTAATCAATTTCGACATGCTTAGATGTAATCGGAATAAGCCATGAGTGATATCCAGTGCTAAAACTATAATCCGCACAGTATTAGTGGTGTTATCCTTTTTGCAATGATTTTTATCTGCCAGTATTTGTTATTTTGTGAGCTGCTGTCAAATCGCAGAAAAATATGCTGTCCAAATAATTATATAAAAATGCAAATGGGTCTTAACAAAATAAAGCTATGATCCTATGTAAAATCTAGCGAATAATTATTTTAAAGAACCCCCCCCCCCCCCAAAGTCTTGTTTAAACCTTTATAAATACCAATCCTTTGACAAAGATACAGAACTAGTCTTTCTCTTTTGGTCCTAGTGTTTCACTGTCAATAAGTTAGTTATTGCATGACGAAAATCAGTAACGAAGCAATGTAACCGTCAGAGAAATCGCTTCCTCTGCTAAGTACATAAGATATATGATTATAATATTATAAGCATTGCAAAATGGAAAAAAAAATCCGTTTTTCTCATGATCTTTGAAACACGAACAACGGAACATTCTGAAAAATTCACCATATGATGAAAATGTTTTTGTTTTGTTTTTTCAGCGAGATTTTTTTCCCCATAAATTTTTGTTCCCCTTCTTTGACATAACAGAGGTTTAAGTTGTCCCCCCCCCCCCCCCCCCTCCTTTCTTTCTTACAAGACTTGTCTCATGCTTGCACTTGGCCAAGGGAAGTAACAGAGCTGGCTGAAAACATGGCTTATCCACTGAGTAGAACACAACGGTGGGTTAAATTTCAAGCTTTATCAATTTAAAGCTGCAATGGCTCAGTGTTCAAGGACCCACACTAGTGGTCGGGTTAGTTCAGCCCTCAGTTACTGGTCGTTTCTTTATTAAGGAAAGGGGTGAGTACGAGAGAAGTTCAGAAGGGGAGTGGGGAGGGGGGGGGGGAGGTGAGCTGTCCTTCATTATCAAGTGATTATTATCAAATATTTATGGATAGGCTCTGATTTATTCGTTTCCACAATTTGTCTAAAATTTATGATTATAGGCAAAACATTCTCATAATCCATGAACATCACATTCAAGCATGAAACTTAATGAAGCACTGCAAAAGAAAAAAAAAATCTACCTTTCTTTCTTTTCCTTTCTCTCTTTCTCTCTCTTTTCTTTATTATTAAATTATTATTATTTTCTTGTAATTTACTTTCACAGACGCTCTTGTAAAGAAGGATTGGGGAGGAAGGGGGGAGGGGGGAGGGGAGGGGGAGAAACTCACTGAAATGCAAAGTGCCAGAAGAATTTGATGATATTTTTGTCACATAAAATGTTCATGTCATCATGGGTTACGTCTGTGTTCGTCACAGAGGGTGAGTCACACGTTGCTTTGGTTACGAGAACAACCATATAAAAAAAAAAGCTACTCACGGCTGGCTTACCACCGTCAGAACACGGAGCCGTGGATCGAAGTCTCCACACCCAAGAACTTTTTGTTTTGAAACATTTTTTTTTATTATTTACTATTGTTATTACTTTATTCGTGCTATGGGCACACGTTTATGTGGAACGCCCCGGCCGCTTCACGGATAGGATAAACCAATCGTGCGATCACGACAACACATCAATCCGAACAATTGAGTTTCTTCTCCTGCAGGTGCGATTTGTTGATGGAAACACCCCTGTTCACCTCCCCCCCTCCTTCCCTCTCCTACCTTCGTCCCCCCCCCCCTCCCCCCTCAAGATGGCACGCCTACCCTCCTTTTTCATTGGTGAAGTGCAGAAAGGCGTTACAGAGATACAATGTGTATCCAAGACCACACACAGCCCTTGATTTGCAGCTAATGTGAATCACCCGTCTTCTGTTAACACGATATTCGAGATTAAAATTTTTGGGTAAATGTGCACTTCAACACGAAAACGTGTACCATGTGTGGGCTTTGCACATGATTGAAATGTTTATCTCGAAATCCTGTAGCTTTTTTAAAATTTTGTTTTGTTTCTTTTGTTAGTTTGCTTGTTTTCTTTGTACATTTACCTATGTATGACAGATAAATAGATAGATAGGTACATAGATAGATAGATGGACAGACACAGAGACATATAGAAAAAAAACAGATAGAAA
>JBCEWB010120937.1:0-11511 GCA_039654565.1 Peronia peronii | reverse complement strand
AGATAGATAGATAGATAGATAGATAGATAGATAGATAGATAGATAGATAGATAGATAGATAGACAGATAGATAGGAAAGGAAACAAGGACAAAAGAGAGAGAAAAAATATGAGTGAAAGAGAAAGACAGAAAGAGAGATGGATAGAGAGGTGGAGCTGTTATCCTTAAGTGGCGACTGGTAACCGTCAGCATATGCGGTGTGTCAGTCATATATGCCACAGCCGAGGTGTCAGGCGAGGGGGGAAAAGTTTCACCTGTGAGCAGTCCCAGCGCTAGACCACCCTCAGCTTTGCTCATATCTCATAGGCCACGCACGGCCACGGAACTACCTCCCTACCGTACGCAGGGGCGAGGAGGGAGGGGGGTATAGGGGTAGAATGGAATGGGGAGGGGGGGGGGGCGGGGAAGGAATCGGAGGGGAGGGGGATAAAGAAAAAGAAAAGAAAATACGGGAAAGAGGAAAATGGAAAGAGTTTCTTTTTCTTCTTCTCTTTTTGTATAGAGAGATAAGAACACAAAAGTTAATGTATAAGCAAACAGAAAATGGAGTTATTGGGATGTGAAATAGGAAGACGGGGATAGGATGGAGTGGGGTGGAAGAAAGGGATTGTGTGTGTGTGTGGGGGGGGGGGGCGATGAAGAAAGTAAAGAAAGAATTAGCTTCTCCTTTATTTGTGATCCATTCAATAACTTAATCCCCGTTTCGCATTATTAGTAGAAGTATTTTCTTATTCTCATTCTTATTTTTTTTTCATCGTATCCCGGTCTTAGGTTTTAGACTTGTGTGTCTTTAGAAATGTGTATGTCTTTATTCCAATCTTCTCTTGTGTTTCATTGCAGGAAGCCTTAAAACATTAGAATTCAGTGCCTGTATTTATATGTATGTCTATCATTGCATGTATAATGGAACACAAAGTTATCTCAGTTTTAAAGTATCTAAAAGAACTGTTAGAACCGTATCTCTCTCTTCTCTCTCTCTTTCTTTCTCTTTCCCTCTCACTTCTCTTTTTTTTTTGAGAGTTGATTTTTTTTTTTGAGAGTTGATTTTTTTTTTGAGAGTTGATTTTTTTTTCTAAATGCACAAAATGTCTCAAATTCTGTATCTACCATTGCATGTGTTGAGGGCTTCAGTTCAACGATCCTCACCTTTTCTTAAAGAACACGGGGATCAACTATAGTACGAGAACCGCTTCCCATGTTTGTGAACAATTATAAACCCCTGATAAGATCAACACCAGGGTACAGGATGCTATGTAGCCACTATTTGTATGTATATTTTCATTGTTAATATCCAATTATCTTTCGGAATTTATCCGAATTTTTCCAGCAGTTTCAGGCGTCGCGGCGCTCAATCCTTTATTATTTTTCGGTCATAAAATATATATTGTAATTGCTGGGTTTGCCTCAACATCTTTTCTCTTCTTCTTTCTGTCTCTTTCTTAAAAAACAAAACAAAACAAAATAAGATAAAATCATTCATCTTATTTTTCAGATTGAACAAAAGATGGCGGTTACTGGGACAGTGTAGATTCGGAATCAGAGAAATGGTTTGGAGGGCAGTCGAAGTCATAGCTGAGTAATTTATTTGTCACACATTCTACAGTTTTTCTGCGGAGTAGTTCAGCTGTCACTGAGACTATACGCACGTCCAATCTTTGACAAAAGCTAAGATTGTGGTAGTATCCACACATAGTAATTATAGCAAACAAATAGTTGCAAATGATAATAACAACAACGAGCAGCCCATATAACCGTTATAAAAATAAACAACAGCAAATAGTAATACAATACAAATAATAACTAAAGGAAAAGGCAGAAAAAGACGAATAAAAAGAAGTTTAAAACAAAACAAAACAAAAAACGAACAAAAAAGAAGAAGCAGACGAAGAAGGACAAAGGAGGAAGACAAAAATGAAGGAAGAGGAGGAAAAGAGAGAGAGAGAGAAAGAGGGGGGGGGCATGAAGAAGAAAGAGAAAAGGTGGAGAAAGGGAGAAAGAGACCAGAAAACAGGTTCAAAAGCAAGAAGGAAGACAATGAATGAAAAAAATGAAAGACAATGAATCAGACGATCGAGGAACGTGAAAGAACAATGTTCGGACCAAGCAAAAATATGAAAGAAGAGCCGGAAAAAAAGACACGGAACCGAAATTGCCAGATAGTAGACTAAGAATAAGCATCCATTCAATACAACGAATCTAATCACAGTATCCAGGTGAAGCCATTTGGTGGAACCATCTCTTCTTGTCTATGCTTGGGAGGGCAGCTGGTTCTTCCTTGTGACTCCTTGGGCATAGAATCTCTCTATCTCCTGGCCTGTGTCTTCCTCAGACATGTTTAGAAATGTGGTCTGTGATCTTCTAGCCGTGTTGTCTTTTGCTGACAAGCCCTTCTCACGGAAAACGTTAGTTTGCAAGTTATGTCTTCACTTTCCCATTCAATCATTCGTTCGTTCATTTATTCATTCATGTATTCATTCGTTCAGTCAGTCATTCGTTCATTCATTCATTCGTTCATTCATTCAATCATTTGTTCATTCATTCATTCATCCAATCACCGATTCATTCATTCATTTCATTCATTCATTCACTCATTTTCTTTCATTGCTCTTTCATTTACTCATTCATGCATTCATTCATTCATTCAATTCATTCATTTATTCATTCGTTCATTTTTTCTTTCATTTGCTTTTTTTCTCTTTCATCCATTGCCTCATTCGTTTGAAAACTAATTCATTTATATATATAATTATATTCCTTCATATTTCTATTGCTCATTTCCTTCCTTCTTTTTCCTTCCTTCATTAATTCATTCATACTCGTTCACTCATTCCAAAATGTAAGGATTCCATCTATATTTTTTTGTTCTCTTTCACAAATCCCCCTGTGAGTGAGTAACATTTATTTACACGTCCATCCGTCACATGTCCATTGATCTCCTCACTCAATGTTTATTTCTTTCATACATCCACACGTCTATCTATCTATCACCCTCTTTCACCTTGTGTTTTTTCCCTCTCTCTCCATCCCTAATTAGCAAACAATTTGTTGAACAGTCTGTCCGAGCCCTCAGGTTGCCGGATCTATCACAGCTGGACATGATCGCCTCTCTCTTTCACAGTTGTGAAGAGATCAAAGCGGGGAATGTCTTCATCCTAATTACCGCCGCTTTTTACACCAATACATTGTTTGTATCAATATAAATGTGAGTTAGGCACTTTTTTGTTGTTGTCGTTGTTGTTTGAAAAGATCAGAGACCAACACAGATTTCGCCCTCCCCCCCCCTTCTCCCCCTATCTTCTTCGTTTTCCTCTTCCAATCTTTTAGCTGTCTTTTAATTGTCCACATTACAATAAGAAAACAAAACAAAATTGCCCAAATAAGATAAAAAAAAAAACAACAATAGCAAGAACAACTACAAGCAAAAAAATAAACAAACAAACAAAAACCACAAGCAGGGGAATCAGACCAAAAAAAAAAAAAAAGAAATTAGAAATGCACGAACAAAAGTAACACAAAACGAAGATAACGAAGTGAACTAAGCATAACAATAATAGCAATAAACAACAATCAAAAACAAGAAGCAGCAAAAAAACAACATCAGCAGCAACAGCAACAACATTAGAACCAACAAACTCGACACAAAGGCATCTATAAACTCGGTCACCGAAGTCCTAAACTCCATTTATCCGCACAGTCCATCTATCCATTTCTACCCTCCCTTCACCGCGATCACCTGCATTTTTTTTCCTCGTCTATGTATTTGCCTGAACTTCCCTTATCTTTTCCTTTCTCTCTGTCTTCTCTTTTTTCCCTTAACCTATCCATTTTAAAATTTGTTCTATCCCCCTCTACTTTTCTCCTTCCTTTTCTCCCTATACTTTCTTCCTATCTCCGTTTCCTTTTCTTATCTCCAGTTCTGAATATACTTTCTCTCTATTCTTGTCCCCATCGCTTCCTCCATTTCTATCATATTTTTTTCTCTATCTTCGCCCTCTTCTTTCCCTCTATTTGTTCTGACAATGTCTTCTTTCTATCTCTCTCTCCTATTCTTCCTGCATTTCTAAGCATACTCTCTCTCTATCCATTCCTACTTACTTTAATCCATCTTTCATTTAACACATTCCCTCACCAGTACCTGCGTGCACCTGGCAACCTGTAAGGTCCCTCCTCCCCCCCCCCCATCCACACACATCCCCACACACCCCCACACACCCAAACCAGCTCAACTTCCAGCCTCAGATTATAGAAGCATTTAATAAGCCGCATGTCATTACTATTCTATTTAATTTGCTCCACCAAACTAACGAGGCGAGGGTCGAGTTCCAAACAGATCCCCCTATACCTCTGACACCCCTCGGCCGCCCAGGTTTCATACACACACCCACAGTGATCCCCCTCATCTCCTGGCCTGGTGAATCCGTTCTATGATTGGGTGATTTTATCAAGAGATAATATGTTGGGTAGCAGAAAAGTCTTCATAATAATAAGGAAAGAGACGAAGTACAGAAAAAAAAGGCAAAACACAGCAAAGAACTAAATTCTCAGTGGTTGGACTAAAACTAAATACATGTAAATAAATAAAAAAAAGAAAACGTTTTGAAGGATCGTGAACAAGGGTTTCTCCTATTCCGTAAAGGCTCTGAAAGATGCAGTAAAGTCACCTTATGCCCTAAAGCATTGTTTCACATCTGGAAAGAGGAAGTCAAAATAAGGGAACAATTTGCGACAATAGCGGAAACAGTGCAAGCTTGGATCATTTAAAAAAAACAAACTTTAGAACTGATCGATTGATTAAAGTAGGACGAAGAGAGAGAAGATGATAGGGAAGCATAGGAGAAGAAAGGATCCCTCATTCTATGCTGGCACTCGAACATAAATGGAGGGAAAGAAGAGTGGGGAAGCGTATATAAAGTGAGGGGGGAGAAGGAAGATTCATTATGAGACACTATTTTTATGTGTGAAGTGCAGAAGGAGCGGTCCTAAGAAAGGGGGACTCCCTGTATCAATCTCGGTGTACAACAAGAGATGACTTCTGTACTGCCGATGCCAGTTTTTGATACACGAGCAGTTAATCCCGGCCTGTGAGACGGGGGAACCATTCTCCGAGCACCAGAGCCCCGTACTGGTCCATAAACAACTCAACGTTGGACCCTCGAATATAAAAACTACATCGTTAAGGATGACATCGCAAAATGAGAAAAGGTGATTAAGTTTCGCTTGGGATACCAATGGCAAAACGAAAAGGTCGAAATCAAGAACAAGAGAAGTGGGACGTCCAGCGATAAAATTTCCTAGCTCCCAACATCTCAACGGAGCTCCACGATATTTATTGGTCTTTACAGGTCGTTAATATCAGCGAGCACGTTATTCTGAGTGAAAAGTTCAGGCACAAGTAATTAAGGTGATGTACTGGTACCAAGTTGAAATCCGAGAGAAAGATAATCAAAAATGTTAAGTTAATGTACGAAGTAGCGCAGGACATGAACCGGGTAGACATTTAAGTATACAGTACAAGAGTACAGTAATGATATATACATATATATATATGTATAGTACAAGAGTAACTCTTTGGAAAAAAAAAAGAGTTGGAAAAAATAATATTACTTAGAGGCGCTTGTTTTGCGGTTTGTCATACGTGGCAGTATTTATCACTGTTTTATTACTACCAGTATTGTCCTCCTGTCATTTACTATCAGTAAAAATATTACTTTATTCTTGTTGCAAAGCCCAGCGTTCGCCCAGCGTTCCACTTACAGCAACTGTAGCGAACTGAGTCTTCAAATTCCTGGCCGTATCTGGAAATATGTAGTAACTAAGACAAGCGCTTTGACGAGAAAAAGAACGACTGTGTCAAAACATGCTAGGAGGATGATTTCTTATCAAATAATCTAATAACGATAATAAACATTAAACAAAATAATAATAACAATAATGACAATAAGAGACCGAAGTCCTGTTAACAAAACATTGTAATAGTCAGACTCAGGAATAGTTCAGTGACTGTTATTACGAAGACTTGGTCTTTCTTTTCTTTATGTTCTGGGGTTATCTCTCACAACGAAATCGGCAGGATATTTTATGATGCTCAATGGGAGATCCTACAGGAAGTCAGTGCAAAGACTTTCAGATATCAGGTAGTAAGACCAACTTCCCGAGACCAGGTGCATGGTCTTGCCGGCCTGAAAAGTCCTGCCATGCTGGCCCGAGACCCTGCAAGCCGGTGTCATCTTACATGGATCCATTTCAGTTCTAGTCACAGTTTTTAATTGTAGCCCTCATAACTCTCGCCCTTAGAGAAAGGAAGAAACTGCTCGGATGCCACAAAAGAGGAAACCGAAAAAACCCGCAAAAAAGGAGCAGAGTTACTGGCCGTCGTGTCGTGGACACGGAAAGTGATATGACACGCACCAGTCTTGTGCGGTGAGACAATGGATAACCAAGAAATGGCACATCTAAGAAATTCCCTCTGAATAATTATAGATCTTATAGCACTTGTAAGAAACAGTCGTTGTAAACTGTTTTCTTCTTTATTTGTTTGTTTGTTCGTTTATTTATTTGTTTTTCTTTCTTTCTTTCATCTTTTTTTTTTTTTTTAAGGAGCGTATCGCAGAAAATCTCTGAAAAACAATTTAAACAATATATTTCACAATATCATTACCTGGGGCCTGTCATTTCGAGAGTGTCTGTGCTATCACTTTTTTGTTTTCGATAATTCACATCTCATGGCTTCCCTCTGCAAATGCTGACTACAATCATGGCACTTTGTTTGTGTTTATGAGCACAAACATTTTACAACCTAGCTAAAAGACACAATTAAATTTTATGACTTTTTGTCTTCATCTCTATGCACCTGTAGTGTACTTAATTACATTCTTAATGCCTCTCATGGCCTGTTATTCAATAAGCAATTCCCACATCTTTTATGTGCTTTCGCTACTCCATAATGCACATAATGTTCTTCAACACGGCTTCCTGTTTATCATTACAGTTGCTTCGGTATGACTACCAACCATTATTTATCATTGAAAAGACCTGATAAATGTATGCCAAAACAATAAATTTTCACACAATCCCCGGGTTTGTATGCTTCTTTCTTTAGTCGATGACACAACATCTGCACCTGCAGCGATGACAACAACGACCAGGAGTGTCGACAACAGCAACAACAACGTCATAAAACTCGTCACAACAACAGTAAAAACGCATTTCACTTTTAAAACCTATGCGCGTTCCATCTTCCTCCTTTGTTCTCGAAAGCGTTTCGGGTTTTAAATTGAAAAGTAAAAAAGTGCATAATGTATACTTTTTTGTTCCTTTGTTCTGGAAAAGCATTTAGGAATTCTAAAATTGTAAATCGGTACTTATAATTTTTTTTTTATTTTCCGGGTTTGTAATGCAGGCTGACTTTTAAACACGAAAAGTAAAAATAGGATGCACTTAATATTCCTCCCATCTACCCAAACCTTTCTATCACATCATCGATGCTTAAGACATAAACTGCCATACAGTCACACTTAGGGTTTCAATGACCTCAAAGCTGCTAAAAACCCTCGCGCTGTGTCCCTCGGGAGTTGCTCTGGGTTTGAAATTTGTCTCTCCGGGCACGCTTCACCCTCGTTTCGGGTGTCCAAAGTTTTCCTATGACACGGCTGTTTAAACATGGCATTTTACCTTTACAAGATGAGATAGCGCTCGTTTGCAGTCTCCGATAATCACATCTCCATTTGTACCCTCGGCGGTTTGCGTTTGAAGTTGTGGCTTATACCTACATGGCTCCTAATGTCCCAGTGTAAAGAAGCGGTGCTTGTGATGGTTCATTAATATCATAGGCTGAATCACGAGGCGGCGGAAATTCGGTACCCGGTTTGGCGGAAGCCAGCGAGCTGCAAACGAGGGCCGGGAGCCGAGACATCCTGATGTTTGTTCTAATGCGCATCCCGAGTCCTTGAAGAGATCACAGAGTTTGTATGTGTGCGTGTGTGTAGGTACTTATGTATATGTAAACCTATTATTCACATACGTATTTATGTGAAAGTGTCTGTGTGTGTATAATTAGGATTCAACTCTGTACATCTTTACATACTTTGGCAAAAGACCATTTCCGTGAAAATTTCTGTTTCGAGGACATCAAGATTTAGTTTTGTAATCTTTCTTTTTTTTTTTTTTTTTTAAACATAATATTAATGATCAAAATGTAGTTTTTAGAGGGTGAAATGTTGGACAAGAGAGTCTTCAAATACGGCGGGAAGTTATGTCTGAATAGGCGTAGAAATAGTTGAATTGGCCATGAAGGAGGGCCTTTCGTCAATGAAACCTACAAATGTCCTTGTATGGTGGCAGATGTATGTATGTATCTGTGTATGTCGATAAGTGCGGTTAGCATACGAATGACATTTGGGCAGATTGGTGGCTTGAGTCGCACGAGCTGCCCTCTCCCGCCTTGTGTCAACAGACCGCAGCTTTTGGTGACGTCACATATTCTGTGCTTTGAATGCGCGCGCAGTTATGTAAATTTATGAACGATTAAACGACACGGTGTCAACGATGTATCAAAAGCTTTCTTCCTATTTCTGTCTCTCCCTCTTTCTCTATCTGTCCCTTTCATTCTTGTAGGATTTCCTAACTTGGAGACTTGAGGTACTGATCCTAAAACTATGACGCCCTGCCTGATAGACTTGACGAGCATCGCGATACCTTGAAACTTTTACCGACTAATTGACGAGATAAATGAACAAGTAAATGGTATTCGTATTCATGTTCTTAGTTCCCACTTGGTAGATGAAGACATCGATAAACGCAATGAGCGTATATATGGTCCATGTTATTATTAGACTGATAAGGATTTGAGCGTCTAACAGCAGCTATCTTGTATAATGCTTCCCCAGAATAGATTGCAAGGTGCTTCACGCCTGTGTAATTGTACGGGGACAAACACTTTATAAAATGCGCTCTATTATTATTATTATCATTATTGTCATAAGGGGAAACGACGTGCATAAGATGATAAAAAGAGCAAACGTGTACGATGCCAAAGAAAGTAACAAATATGTGAGACAAAGACGCCATACATAGATTCTTGATCTATTGGTCGCTTCAAATATTTCACTAATGTCTGGAAAGTTCGACCAGTACACCAACCAAAGATGACATAACGGCTGTTCAAAATTAATAATGAAGTCATTTCACTTTTCTCTGAAAATCTTTTTGTTTCTTTCATTTTTGTTCTTTTTTGTTTTGTTCTTCTTTCTATCCCATGCATATGTGCACAGAGAATTCATCATCATTCCTTACTAGACAGAGACGCTTCTGTACAAACAAGCAAGTTTGAGGGGTTAAGAGGGGATGGTGTGGAAGGAGATGGCGTTGGGAGGGGTGGGGGTGGGAGGGGGGTGGGGGTGGGAGAGATACCGGGCAGATTTTACCGTTAGGCGGTGACCGTGTCCTGAAGACGATTTCAGAGGACAACAGTGTGTACATAGACGTCTACCTAGAAGGAATTTTCATTCCAATTCCTGTCTCGACAAGTCTTTGCTCTTAATTTTCATTTTTAAAGAGTTATTTTATTTTATTTTATTTTATCTCTCTTTTTTTTCATTTTAACTAATTAAAATTTAATTTAGTTTGGTTTTGCGTTTGATTTTGGTTTAATGCTTATGTTTATATTTAGATTTGGTTTGGTTCGGTTTAATTTAGTATAGGCCAGTTGAATTTATTGATTTTACTATGTTTCACATCACTTTATTTTCCATTATATCCCTGTCTATCATCTGCTCCAAGGTAACCTACGATTCTGAAAATCGTATACAAGAAAGAATACAAATAGATTCTCATTCGAATGTATTGAGAGCCAGAACGCGAAAACAATTTTATTCTGACCAGAACAACGAAAGTGTGTAATTCTCTTTTAAAACACACACACACACACACACACACACACACACACACACACACACACACACACACACACACACACACACACACACGCACGCAGCTAGTGTCTAAACAAAGAATAATGAAGCGACAATATGGCAAGGCTTCGATAATAATCGACCTCAGGGCGGGGCCTGACAGTGTCATTCAGTGAGGAGATAGCGCATCCTTACCAAGGCACAGATATATGGCAGATGTGGAGAAATTTTTATTGTATTTCTTTGCCTGAGTACGTGCTGATTTACCTGTGGTTTCAGGCAGAGTAGTTCCAGCTACCAACTACTGCCTATAACTGTCTGACTGTCTGTCCTTCAGTATGTCTGTTTATCTGTCTGTCCGCCCGTCCAACAGTGCAACCGTCTGTCTCTCTGTCTCTCTGTCTGTCTGTCTGACTGCCTGTCTATCCGTTTCTCTTTTGCACACAGATGAACTTTGATCATAAGATCAGTCATTATCACTATTACAAAGTTATATGACTGTGTACAAATTTGCCTGCAAGCTCGAGCAGAATCGCTACTTATAACAACTTAATCAATTCTCTGTTATCTATAAAGACACGATGACAGCTTTACATAATCCAGTGTGACAATAGAATTCATAATGTCCCGGGAAATCCCATCAACCCATGACCTTGGCCTTGATTCGGCTTAAAGTTTGTCTCACTTTTTGACTTGACTCTGTTAACGGTGGTAGGAAATTTATGACTAAAACTCTTCACTATTATAGATGCCCTCCAAATAATAATGGTAGCGAGTAGTGTTAATGATTTAATGATTTAGGAAAATTCCTGAATGCACTCTCTCGTTGTTTTTTTTCCCTGAAATTTTGTGTTCTACTTCTGTGATAAAGGATGAATTTGCCGAGATAACCGTCCGCAGTTGCCTGAAAGGCGCAAAGAGAACATAACATAAGAGAATAAAAAACATTCTCTAAAAGTACATAACAGTGAAATGTTAAGAGTATCTGGAATACGAGAAAGAGATGAGTACAAAGTACTCAGTCTGACTGGTGAAGAACGTTCAAATACAGAGTCATACTGTGTGGTTGTTGGTGTTCAGCATTGCTTTAGCGCTATCTATCCTACTGTTTTAAAGACAACCCTCTGTTTCATGGAGTTAATGACGATACTAACCATTCGTATGACGATTAGTTGTATAAATAAGTACAGATTTGTTCATACGGTTTCAAACATATTCTAACAGATAAGTATACAAGTCAGATGCACCAACATCAGATTCATACATTTTGTATCTACCATCAATCCATGGGATGAAAGTTTACCAATCACGTTTCCTCAACGAACAATCATCTAGCTGGTTGTCTAGTACATGTTTAGATACAACCTAGCCAGGTACTAACCTATTTAGCAGACCACTGTGATTACACAGACATGAAAGCGAGGAAAAGTTAAATAAATGAAAGGAGCGGAGTGATGTTTTTTTCAAAATCGCAACGGGCGAAATACTTATGGTTCTATAGTATTTTTGATTATTCCGAGAGAGATAAAGAATAGATAGATAGATAGATAGATAGATAGATAGATAGATAGATAGATAGATAGATAGATAGATAGATAGATAG
>JBCEWB010120926.1:0-11511 GCA_039654565.1 Peronia peronii | reverse complement strand
ATGTATGTATGTATGTATGTATGTATGTATGTATGTATGTATGTATGTATGTATGTATGTATGTATGTATGTATTGCGTCTAGCACAGTTAAATACCCCTGGGACGTCGTGGATTACATTCCATGAGAGATATCCCACCGATGGCAAAGATGAACTGGTTAGTCCAGTATATCCCATCAATACAAAAAAAAAAAAAAGTCATTGTTTGTCCTGGCATTATTTTTCTGAGTGTTAGAGAAGTAGATAACAAGTGTTTGCTAAAGATTAGTCAAGATAGGAGGTCCTATTTTCAAGTACGTTACACTATTTTGCGACACAGTCAGTCAAATGGTGAAGTCACTTTCACTCTTCTGCCACAGCAGAGCTAATTACAAGATTGTCCATTTATAAAACAGTGTTCAAGATAGGGCTGTGGCCATGTGCAATAAGGACATACCTATATGCTTCATTACGGTACTGCACCAGAGGGCAGAATTTTCCACTAGAAATACTAGATATAATGGGCTTACCGCTGAGACCGGAAGTCTGGTTTTTGTCAGAGTGATTTCACAAGTCATAATATAAGAAATTAAATTTTATTTTGTTTTCATCGTTAATATACATTAATATATAATTTCTAAACTGACTTCAGGTTTAATCTGCACACATATACATATCCACAATTAGATACAGATATATGTGTATATTCTAAACCACAGCTTCAATCTCAAGGAGCGCTCTGTTCATAGAAATGTTATCGACTCACTCGATCTGTTCGATTGGCTACATTGTTGGCCTCTGTAGCCAGGAAGACAAGCGAAGCAGTCACCGCTCACCGAGTCACAGTGTCTGTCCACACAAAACTCTGAACAAGAGATCGAGCACTGTGGTCCATGAAACGTGGAATTACATTCTGAAATAGATGTCAACACAAATGTCAGAAATACCCTATATACATCAGAGTGTAATTATTAATGCTTCCAGCTGTTAGATACCAATCTGTCCTTGCCGGGAGCAGACGTAACTGCACAAGTTTTAGCGTCAAAAATTTTAGTTACAAATACATGGTAGGTATTCATTCTCCTTTCAGAAAAAGAGAGCAAATAAGCGGTCTTAATTTTAATAGGATATCTTTAAAAAATTGTACGAGTTATCACTGAGTACAAACTCTTTAGCCCGCCTCAACCGACTGTGCACATCTTTATCTGGTTCTGCTCTGTTGCATTCTCCTGACACCTGATCTGCATGCAGTTCTACAACTACAAGTAGATCTATATTCTGATTATCGTTGTAACTAATGCCAGGGCCTTGGGCAGATCTAGACCTTACACCAGTGTCATTCATGTTAGATAAATTACATTTCATTGCAAACTTCTTTCCACCACTTGACTTTTGGATTACGCTCTGATCTTTGATCTTTTCACGGTTTCTCTTCCTTCTACCTTCTAAGCCAACGGATCGGAGGAAGGATCGATTACCAATCGCACCTTCCGGGGGTCTGGTGGGATGGGCGGGGGGGGGGGGGGGGAGGGGGGTACACGAGAAAATCTTAATGAAAGAAACTCAGGTCAGGTGGGGAATCGAAGCTACCAATCTCACCTACCTTGGGCTGGGACCACGGAAAAAGGTCAGTGAAAAGAATCAGAAGGGGTACTTGTAAGATTCGAGAGGAGGTAGGGAATATTCCGCAAGGCCTGGAAAGACCAATGGAGACTCCCAAAGAGCGAGAATAATTATTGTCATAAACATTAATATTTATTTGTATTTCCTTTTCTCTGTAGTGATGATAATTATTTTTATTTTCTAATTTATTACATATTATGTTTATGTAGACTATGCGTGTAAACGCAATAATATTTATGTGACGATGATGATGACGATGATGTTCGTCCTTCGCACGCGAGGATGACCATTGACTTCTGGTATCAGTGGGTGTTGTGAGTGCCAAAATGGCTGGACAGTCCAATCTTGGCTCGGAATTGTCTGTTGCAATGAGGGCAGGGGATGGCAGGGAGTGATGTAGGCTGAGAGCGGACGCTGGCTCTGTTCTTCCGCTGTTGGTGTCTCCGCTGCTCCTCCACCACACGCCTCATATCGTGCGTCGCCACGCCAGACTTGACCAGGGTGCACCAGGCAGAGCGGTCATGTGCAGCTTCTTCCCAGGAGTCAATGCAGATGCCACATAACTTCACAGACATAGGCCTTCTGTGAATCCTTGAAGCGGTTCTTTTGTGGTCCCTGCCGGCGCTTGCCTTCGGATAGTTCGCCGTGATACAGACTCTTTGGGAGGCCACTCGTCGTCCTTACGGAATACATGGCCTGCTTATATGAGTGTGGCGCGTTTCAGCATGATATGCAGACTCTCCATGTCAGCCCCCTCCTGTATCTGGCACTTTGTACTGCCATTTGATATGCAGCAGTTTTCTGAGGGGCGTACCGACTCTGCACAGTCCATGTCTCAGAGGCGTGTAGCAGAGATGGCAGCACAATTGCACGGTACACCGTCAGTTTGATCTGCAGGTTGATGCCTCTTCTCTCCCACATCGTGAGCAAAAGCCTGCCGAAGGCTGCGTTGGCTCCGGTCAGCCTGTAGAGACCTCTGCATCGATGTTGGTGGAGCGTGGCTGTGGGCTTCCGAGGTAGATGAACATTGCAGCGAGTTTCTGGCGGAAAACATTACTGTAAAGAGAATTGGCGCAAGCACACAGTCCTGCTTTAGGCCGTTTGTCACGGGAAATGACTCCGTCATCCTGCACACTTGCCTGCATGCCGTCATGGAACTGCCTGGCCAGCGAGATGAACTTGGCGGGGCACCCGTACTTAGCATGATCTACCAGAGCCCTTCTAGGCAGACAGTTTCGAAAGCTTTAGTCAGATCCACAAAGGTAGTGTAAAGGCTGACGTTCTGCTCCCAACATTTCTCCTCAAGTCGGCGCGCAGCAAAAATCATGTCTGCCGAACCACGGCCTTTCCTGAAGCCACACTGTCTCTCTGGTAGCAGATCGTTCTCCTCCAGGTGCTGATTCAGACGGTTCAGCAGGACTCTGGTCAAGATCTGTCCGGCGATAGAGAGCAGTGAGATGCTGGGGTGATTGTCGCATATCTACCGACTCTTTTTCTACTTGTGTAGGTGGACAATTGAGGCGTCTTTAAATTCTTATAGTAGTTTCTCTTGGTGCCGCATGGACTGCAACGACTCAATGAATTTTCTGATTAACCGTGGGCCATCAGACGCGGAGATCTCCACTAGCATTACATGTGCATCAGGTGCTTTTCCACGAGAGCAGCTTCACAACTTTCTTCATTTTGACCTCATTTGGGAGATCATCAAGGGCGTGGTTGATTGGGATCCGGGGCAGTTTTGCGATCTCTTCATCGTTGATGGAGGATAGACGATTGAGTACACCATTGAAGTGTTTGCCCCACCAGCGCTCTAAGATCTTCTTGTCAGTGACTAGACTGTTCAAATCAGCACTGGGGAGAGGGGACGGTCCTGATGTTGCAGGTCCATAGACAGCCTTGAGCGCGCTGTAGAAGTTCTTAATGGCATTGTGGTCAGCAAAGATTGGATCTCGTCAACTCTCACCGAGCCAGGTGTTCTGCATGTTGAATGTGGCTTTCTTTGATGTGGATGAGGGATCACTGACGAGCACAGAAGACGATGTTTCTCCTCCAGCAGTGCTTTGATACGATCGGTGTTCTCGTCAAACCAGTTGTGGTGCTGACGTATGGTTTGGCCCAACACTGCTACGGCGGCAGCGTAGACAGTATTGCGGAGGTTTGCCCAATCTGACTCGATATCACTGGGGTCAAGGCATAGGGGTTCCAGCCTGCTGTCTAGGTCCTCTGCCAGTGATTGTTTGACACGAGCGCGCTTGAGTTTGGAGATGTTCAGTCGTCTTGACGCCTTCTTTCTTTGCGGGAGGCTGTATCCTGATGCTGAGTCTGGTGATCGTCAAACGATGATCTGTCCAACACTGAGCAACACACACGGCTTTGATGACTCTGACGTCTTGTCTGTCCCTTTGCCTGGCGATGACGTTGTCTAACAGATGCCAGTGTTTGGAGCGAAGATGCATCCACCATGTCTTGTTACGGTTGGGAAGACAAAAAACGGAGTCAGTAATGAGAAGACCATGCACAGCGCAGTTTTCCAGTAACAGGAGACCATAGCTGTTACAGCTGTTAATGCTGTGGGTCCCACAACTCTTTCCCATGTAGGAAGGTCTGAGGCACCTTTGGTGTTGAAGTCGCCAAGTATGTGAGTTTGTCCGCCCTAGGCATGGCAGAGATGGTCGCTTTTAGGTCCTCGTGGAATCTCTCTTTGACCTCAACGAAGTTGATCATGGTAGGGGGGGGGGGGGGCGTAGGTGCTGATCAGCGTGGCAAACTTCTTTCCCGAGAGCGGCGGTCGGATATCCATCCATCCACCCTCATGACTATTAGGCGATCGTTGATACCCTTGGAAGGGGAGGGGGGGGCGGCTTTGCAGTCAGCTTGTTGGCCAGGTTAAACTTGATGACAAATCCAACGCCTGCCTCGCGGCGCTTTTCCTTGCTGAGTCCAATCGAAAAGAACATGTACTCTGCATGGATCTCGGATATTTGTCCCTCTTCTGCTAGTTGGGTCTCACTGAGGGCAGCGATCTGCACTCTGTATCTAGCCAGATCTCTGGAAATAAGGGCAGTTCTTCTCTCGGGTCTGTCAGCTCCAGCTCGATCCAACAATGTGCGCACATTCCATGCGCCGATGGTGAGGGATGTCGCCTTTGTAGGTTTTCTTGTTCTTTGTTGACTTCTTACCGCTGTGATGGGATCCACGCCAGCTGCGGCTCACTGGTCAGGGAGGGGGTGAAGCAGGCAATGATTAGAGCGCCTTTTCTAGTTCCTTCTACAGGCTGAGGGGGTAGGTGGGGGGAGGGGGAGGAGTGCGTTCCTGAAGAGGGCTGCTCCGTCACTCAGGTGGCTGCCGAATTCCAGCGCTGCTTCATCGTTGGAAAGCGACTCTATGGCCTGAGTCACCTATTGTAGATTTTGTGACTACGACTGCCAGCATATCCACACCTGTCTCTCTGCCACCCATCCACGGCTTGAAGAGAAGTGATGTTGAGCAAAAGGAATGGTGAGGTGGTAGTTGGTAAGGTCATAACTTGCGCATGAATTTGATTTACGTTGGGCAGGGTCATCAGCCTCATTCTCTCGACCCAGCTTATCTTGGTCCAGCAGCAGAACAAAGACGAGAGGGGGGCGCATTGGCTTGTGGTTTTGCGTCTGCTCACGGAGAAAACGGGCCGGGATCGACTCGCGGGTTCTGCATCGGGGAATGGAAGGACACGAAGATCGAAAACCCGAATTTCTTCAGTGATTCAATGGTTCTCTGGCTTCCTGTGGGTAGGGAGGCCCGACGTCTAGCCTTCTCGGATAAGGGCGAACATATTTTGGAAATGCCGTGTGTCCGTTACGCACGTTAAAGAACCCTTGGCAGTTCAAAATCGATGAGAGAGTAGGCTGCGTGCCGCTGTCCCGGCAAAATTTCCAAATTCCAAATTTCTTCCCACAAAAATTCTCAGCAAAAATTGGCAGCTTCTACAAAGCCGAGATAATCCTACTTTCTTAGGACTGAAAGGCTTAAGAAAAACAAACTCGAGACGGCTGGAGATAGGTCAGGATGCAGTGGATGGCCAGCAGTGTCCTTGTTGTCCCACTATGTCTTATTTGCCCTCACAGACGTGTGGCTGGGTCCGCCTTCCTGCCCGTTGAATGAACAGGCTGATGGTTTTCTCCCCCGAATGAAACCAAGCTCCGCACGTAAGGCAGACACGTCCTTTTGATAACCACAATCTTGTGGCAGGTTCCCATGGAAACTATGGTGGGCGCGCTCGTCTAGCTCCCGTACAAGTCCATACGGACTTGCGCACTGCCCACACGGTTTATGAACGTGCACAATATTTCATGTATACATTGTGTGGAATATAAGTCTGCTGTAGTAAATAATCATACTTACTCCTTTTATTACTATTACCTGCGCCTGAAAAGAAAACTCAAGGGCATGTTATAAAGTCTAAATAATAGTCCAGCAGAAAGGGACGAGGGGTTTCAGGGGGAGGTTTGTTCGTTTGAGTTAGGTTAAACGGCACATCAGCACGATCTGGGCTATATTGTGCCAAACACGGTAAGAAACGTTTGCATGTGAAAAGGCTGATCAAGCATATAGATGACGAGAGGAAAGAGAGCGGGACAGAAGACAGGACCAAGGACAGAGAGAAGAAATGTCGCCCTTGGAATGTCGAGAACAGCATTCTGTGGGAGACATCCCACCGACGGCGATGTTTCACCGCCTGCAGCTGCAGGTGGAAGCAGAGAGCCTATTTATATACCCCGGGGGGGGGAGGGGGAGGGGAGGAGGAGAGGATGAAAAAGAAGAGGGAAAAGTTAGTAGTATTACTGATTCTGTAGTGGTATTATTTCCTCTTCTTTGTTTATCAATGCATTAATTAACAGACTAATTAGTTAATTTTTTTGCTTGGTTCTTTCGTCTTTCCTATCGTCTTTCCTTCCTTTTTTCTTTCTTTCTTTGTTTCTTTCCTTAATTCATTTGTATATTTCTGTATATATATATATTGCTTTGTCTATTTATTTATGCCATCAGTGAACAAGTTAACTTTCGCCTAATTTAATCTTGTTTTGTTTTGCCCTCCGTATATGGACAATGTACAGAGTTTGTGACTATTGACATTATGGTTGTTTTACACTTTGATCACTCTCTTCATATAGTTCACAAAATTCACTTGTAAATAGGTTACAAGGTTCAGTCAAAAATATCGTTTTGACTGGAATGGAGAAAACGCTGAAATAGTTCTTGCACAGTAAATCGTTTCGTACTATATAAAAAAAAAAAAAGAAAAAGATTCACAATTTTAATTACTGTATTATTGCCTAGCCTGATATGTTCCCGCTTGAGGACACGTCTGGAACTATCTCAAAGATCTCGATCCAGGAATGAACGCAGTCTTCTGTACAACTCAACTGGAATGTACAATGCAAAACCTTAAATATTAAGTCTAGTTTGATGTGCCAGATGACACCAAACATGATTACGCTATACAGGGAAATGCAAAAGTAGGTGTACAGTACGAATCACATCAATGTTGTAATACTTAATTCATTAAAATTATTAATACGTTAAATTAATTGGCCTCATTTTTTAAAAATATTTTTCAGTACATTAATCATATTAATAAGCCTACATTTTGTCATACTATAATAAATAATACTTTTACCTGCAGATACAATATTGAGTTGTTTTGTATGATAAATGCAATATCGTGTCTGTTTTCGTTTTTCATAACTGCAAAGGTACTTTTGCACCACCCTATATGTACGTATACACCAACTCACCCGTAGTACAGTTTGGACCCTGATATCCTGCAACACAATTGAAGCAGGTGCCCGTGAGCGTATGGCAGAGCCCAAACGCGCACTTAATGGAGCAAGGTGATGAACAGGAGGGTCCATAGAACCCATCTTTACATTCTGAAAAAAAAAAAAAGCAGTCGCATAATTATAGAGTGTTCATAATACAAAGAAAGGTGTGCACAAGAGACTGAAAAAATGAATCATTCATATTCTACAGTATGTTCTGTTTTTGTTATGTTATATGTACTTTACAGTTCACAAGCGTCAGACACTTTTTGAAAACCGGAATAACAATGTCACGTTAATCGCCTCATTTCATTACTTCTAACGTTTCACGAGTCAAGAATTGATTGGCGGACGAACGGACGGACATAAAAGGGAAGGATGAAGCGATAGAGGGAGGGACGGACGGAGGGGTGGATGGATGGATGGATGGATGGATGGATGGATGGATGGATGGATGAGAGGCCTGTCGGAGTGATGGAAGGAGGCCTAACTTAGTGTAAACGTGATAGTCATAATCACACGAAGAGATGAAATGGCAGAAGACAAGACCTGAACAAATTTCTAGCTGTCAGGACAAACGGTGGAACTGAGTATGACTATTATCAATTCCTGAAAGGAAATATAAAAAAAAATAAGCATTCTGTTATACAAGGGCAGCATGATTAGAGGAGGTCAGACTGTGTCTGGTACAGATTATTGTGAATTTCTTACATTAAACAACCTTGTCATTAGCAGTGGTCATTCATTTTGAAATGAAGGTAATCTGACTGTAAAATCCCCCCTCCCCTCCCTCCCCAACACACACACACACACACACGCAGAGAAAATTTTGTCAGGACGCAATTTCTGGGCGATGATTTCTTTTCTCAAAGATTCAAGGAATACCTTTGTTATATCGAAAGTTGGACTTATTCAAACCTCATCTGGAGCGTGTGCGTGCTTACTTTCGAAGCAGATCTCATGAGGGCCACAGGCACAATCTCCTGTTACTGGGTGGCAGTTTTTACACGGCTCCTGACATTTGTTCGCACATCCAAATCCGTATGTTCCTTTCTCGCAGTCTAAAATTAGAAAACGAAGACACAAAAGGGCAACAGTTTTTCCAAATAGTTCACGCAAGAATGGGATGAATTCACACGACACAGAAGCCCGACGGGTTTTTCATTCTTTTATTTTTATCTGTGCCACAGCAAATACAGTGAGCATGAAAAAGTTATGGGTTCGAATGCTCAGAGTCCTAGATTATCTGTTTGGGAGTCATCCAAACACAGATCTAATTCAACACTTCAGCTGGTGTTCGCGTCAAGTCGTTCTAAAAGACTGAGAGAAATTCTTTCTTTGTTAAACATCTTTCGAACTATATGCTTAAGGATCACAGACATGACATCATGCAATCTGTAAGTCTGAAATTATCAAATATTTTATTGTTTGCTTTTTCTTCGTCTTTCTTTTATCCGTCCTCTTGTACCGTCTACGGCGTCGAGGGGAGAAAGAGCTTTCGGTCTCTGCCAAGCTGGACGGCCTGGCTGGGTGGGATGTTGTGGGTCTTCAGGGTTTCTTTCACACCCTCGATCCATGTCTTTCTTGGTCTTCCTCTTGCCTTGTACCCTGATATTCTTTTGTTGTACGCTTTGCTGACAAGCTGGTGGGGTGACGAGCGTGTCAGATGT
Source organism: Peronia peronii (assembly GCA_039654565.1). Classification (NCBI taxonomy): domain Eukaryota; kingdom Metazoa; phylum Mollusca; class Gastropoda; order Systellommatophora; family Onchidiidae; genus Peronia; species Peronia peronii. The sequence goes on along the minus strand of JBCEWB010120926.1, from coordinate 2,441 downwards.
CCAAACCACCTGATTGTTTGCCTCTGAATGTAGATGAGGCCAGGTGTTGTTGCCACCATTTCTCTGATGCTGGTGTTTCTGATCATATCCCGTCTGGTCTTGTTGACGGCTCTCCTGAGACATCGTATCTCACAGGTGGTTATCTTGGGTTCCAGACTTCTGCTTATTGCAAATTCAATTTCCTAATTCTTTACGTATTACCTTAATACCAAATGTATCTTTGAGCCACTTTTACCTAAACCTATTCACAGTTATGGTTATATCAGATACTTCTCACGTTAGTTTTGCTTCTTCCCTAGATAATCTGAAATTCTTTTAACACTACGCCTGTGCATAGCAAAGATGCTCTTAACGAGAGTAGTTGCCCATATTGTGTTCAGTTCCAGGTATCCATAAACAATTTTCGATTCGTGTTCCAGTAGGGGACTGAGTAGCGTCCAGCGTAAGACTGCACACGTCATGGAAACAATTAACAAAACAATCAGTTAGCTCTATGTGGGTCAGAAACTGTGACATATTTTTTCCGACAGAGACAATTTTAGAAAACACTTTACCTCGCCTTCACCGTTTTGTGGTACGATGAGGGTTAATTGTTGTGCTGATTCCTGTTTATGCTCTGAACGTATAAATAATGTGAATGGCCATATTATTATAGTGAATGTGGTAGAAAAAAACACGGAATATTTGTGTGCAACCGATACTGGGACTAATCAATTAAAAAAAATGACTACATTCTATCGGATCTACTTTCTTTTTTCTTCTATAAAAAATAATCATGACACAATCATGACATTTCAATACAAAATTTTCAAATCAACCACATTCTGATTATGCCCTTGACATGCCCTTGATAGGAATGAGGACAAGAAAATAAGTAAGACTGTAAAGATTCTGATTTAATTCATCCAGAAGGGAGGTCTGCATACATTCATTCCACAGCGGATTAGAGCGGTGTTTCTCCTGTAACTTCTTTTTTGGTAAGCAGACATCCCTGTCTTATCTCAGCTAATCTGAACCGAAACTGAAGTGTTTACTCGAACAACTTTCTTAGGCAAACTAATTACCCAGATATACCCATTCTTAATACAAGGTCATCGCAGATTTGAAACTCAGTTGGACAAAATTGAAGTGTCTTGAAACGACTGACCATGTGTGGATATGATTCATCTGAGACTGGAATCCCTAACATTTGTGCAAATTTCACGAGCTCTTGTTGCTAATATCTTGTTGCTAATAATAATATAATAATATCCGTACAGTCCCGTTAAAAGTAGTTCACCTTTTGTAACAACATTACTCTCTAGGATTGTCTGTTGTATAAGGATGACTTAAAGTGAAGATCTTCATAATGCACAGTATAATAAAGGGAAGAGTCTAACAGTTACACGGGACAAATTATCAAATCAAGTTTGAACAACGCCGTACAAACTGGACCTTTACGTCCACTGTTTGAAAATAAAGGGAAACCAGATTTCAGAGGGGAAAAAAATGATTATTATTAATTTTCACAACATGCTGCCCAATCAATCATTTCTAAATGAGCTCAATTTTACAGCCTTACCCTTACTGCAGAAAACTCCTCGACGTCCGCTCCTGCAACCTTGACATGCACCTGTCTTCTTATCACACCGGTTACTTAAACAGTCATGGCAATACCTGGAGCAGTCTGGACCATAGTAACCTTTTCGGCATTCTGGAAAGGGAGTACAACAAAATAGTGCATGTGAATCGTTTCCCAAATCTGATACCGATGAATGTTGCTGCCCAATGAAGGAACGGTAAAACCTAATGAGTGGGCACTTCCGGTTCTCTTTCAATTTTTTTGTTCCTGTTTGTATCCTCGTCAGATAAACTGCGCCGTGAGAAATGTGTCCGGACATCCTGACGTGAATCTTGTGCCAGGATGGAATGGGAGTGCTTGACCCCAACATACTATATCGATAACACCGGACATCTCTTCTTAGCATCATTGAAAAATGCGTGCACAGCAACGCCCCCTCCTAGAGTGTACATAGTCTTTTCATGACATTAAAAAATGCCCGATGCGTCGCTTGAGTTACTAGTTTTGTATTCAAGATTTGAATCATTGTGTGCTCTAAAGCATTTTTCTGGATCTTTATGGGGAAACGAAAGAAATGACATGCCATGGTTATTGAATTTGTGAAATCAATGCCTGCACATCACTGCCCTCCTCTTCTTGGCTTCATGAGTGCCGCCATTGTTGTTTACAGGCTGGACACTCTCGACGCTTGTGGGCGCTGAATGTCTTACCAGTATAGGGTCTTTGCTTGACCTTCGGTCAAATAACGCCTACACTATTTATTTCATACAATGTCTGAAGGCAGTCAGCCAAAGAGGGAAACCATGAACCTTCACACCATTTCGTAAACGACACAGAAGTATTGTTGTTAGTCTAACTCTGTGACGAACTATGTATGTAT
>JBCEWB010120904.1:0-11511 GCA_039654565.1 Peronia peronii | reverse complement strand
GTTCATACCAGGGATGTTTCAGATGACTGAGGCCAAATTTTAAAGAACTTCAAATTTCACCAGAGCACCCCCTTAAATTCATCCATTGCTGCTGAAAAAAAATTGAGAAATGCCATTTTCCCTCCTCCATGGAAAATATGCAGAAAATGACATAGGAGGACATTCCATGGTGGAAATAAGTAGCCTATATTTAAATGCATCTACTGTTGCTGAAAAAAAATTGAGGTTATTCTATACCTATAGGACTTTAGGACTGGGAAGTATGAGAACCCTGGCATTAAAACTGTTCATTCTATTATGTGTGCAAAATGTGACTTTTTCTCAGTTGTCAAAAGGTAGTGAATTGAGAGCGTATTTTCACGTGTTCAAAATGTCACAACTTTTGAACCAATTAAGCTAGAATAGTAAAACTGGTTTCAAAATTCTTAGAAAAACAAGTTCTATAAGTTTAAACAATAACTGTGTGTTTTCCACAAAATATAAAAATCAGTTTGCACTACCTAATAACATCTCACTATCACCATCATTAGCTCTCATCAGTGCAATTTTCTCTTTCACTGTCACTTTCAGATTAAGCTGGCAAGAGTTTGAAGACATAACTCTACCATTTGAGTCAATGATTTAGAGCTGTTCTTTGAAACTATCCCAGACAAGAAAAAAACAAAAATTAATTTCGTCATTTTTTTCAAAGTCGCTTTCCAATTCTAAAAGATTTTGTTTAAGATCAAAATAAACAAGACAATCACAGTTTCAGTACCATTGTCATCTGCCTCCTCAGCTTTTTCACTGGATCTGAAAATAAATGACTTGATTTTAACCAAACGATGAAATGTCCTAAGCTGTGTTGTTGCATGAATAAAATGCGAATACTAATAGATATAGGAAAATCAAGAGTGAGGTAACAGTACATAAACTTTGAGGCTGAAATGACCATGTATTGATCACAGATTAGCAGTGGTCTCTGTCCTGAAGAAAAAAAAATTAAATGATTTAATCTAACTTTGAAACTTGTTTCCAATGGCTAGGGTTATTTCAGGGCAAGGGTCTTTAGCTATTGCAGTTGCAATGATTTCGTTTACTGTCCTTTGGCAGCAGTGCAAAACTGGACTATCCTTCCTACTCTTTTGGCATTCTAGAGAATGTCTGATAGTGTTACCACTGGGCTAAGGATGACAATTTTCTTTCACTAAAAAGTAGGAAAAGATATTACACAATGTACTTGCACTGGTTTGTATAATTGAAACATTTATGCAAAAAAAAAAAATTCCATTATATATGAGCAAATCAGTTATTGACAGTCAAAAATCTGTTTTCCTACTAAAGTAGAAGCTTTAGCTGAATATTTGACCAATATCAATACTCACTCTTTCTTGCTATCCTCCTTAACCTCTGCCACATGATAACTCACTTCACAGTTGAATGCTCTCCTTTTACCTGTCACCATGCCTATTATGGCAACTGTCAAAAAAAAAAAAATAAATATTTACATTAATTTTGCAAACAGAGGATATAGATAATGTCAATTATGTAATCATCAATGAAATTTAAACATTCAATTCTTCAAAGCCCTCTTATCATCACTGGTCTGGAGTAATGGTATAAGTCAACATGCCCAAATGGAACTGATGTCTCATTATGTTTCTATGCATGTGTGCTATGAAATACTGTCATTAAAAAAAAAGGAAAGTGCCAATCATTAACTCAATGCAATATCATAATGGCATAACTCATAATATTAATAATAACTCATAATTGTAATACATTTAAAACATTTTTTTTTTCAGTATCTCCAAAATGCCAAAAGGATGTAACCATTAATTAACCTCCCACAAATCATCCCAACTGAAATGTTGTCAGGTAGCTCAGGTGCTAAGCTAATGTATTGTTTAGACACAACTGTTTTGAATATGACTGCAACATAACACCATATGATTTTTAATCACATGGATAATCTCTTACCAACTTCTCAACTTTTTCTCATTATGTCTTTAAACAGGCACTTTAAAATTGACTATCTCGCATGGCTCCCGCATAACACCAACTTGCTGCTGCCCATAGACGCTTGTGTCCGAAAGCGGTGCCGACCAGAGAGATCATGTTGGAAAACTCGCTATATTTGTTTTGTTTTCAGTTGTTCATTCGAAGGAAGTTGGTGTTTTTAAAAGAAGACGAGTTCCGCTTCAAAGTGGCATTTGAGTAATTAATAAGAAGTTGATAGATCGGGAGATATTCATGTTTGAAAATTAGGTTACTTTGAACTGTATGTACACAAAAACTTATGAACATTCGCTCTTAAAACTTTGTGTACTCGTAGAACGGTCATTATCCTATTTAATTATGTTTAAATCATTTGTTTTTATCCATGCTGGTCGACATGGTGGTACGCGCATTCACAACTCCTATCTTTTTGTGCTTGTTGTGGGCCACCCGAAGTGTGGATTGGTGGCTGCATTGTTTATTATAGAACTCGAGGCTGACCTGAATTCCAATCCAAGCCTCCCTCAGCGTTATTGTTTATTAATCAACTCTTAATAATAAACGGCTTTTGAGATGTTGTGGAATGGTTGTAGACAAAATTTCTAAATCTAGAATATTTTAGAACTTTTAAAACTGAAAGTTGATGAGTTTATTTTCTCTGTTGTTCCCGATAGTAATTAAATCTAAATATATATCTAATAACAGGCTGAACCCTCACATAGTGTACAATGGCTGCCTTGCTGTAACAATGACAATGGCAATTAGCATGAATGAAGAAGAAAGCTTTTAACTTCATACATAAGACTGAGCCGGAATTATCGTTCCCTGGCGCTCCACACCTCCTCCCCCAAACAATTTTCTTTTCTCTTCAGATCAAGAGTAAGACTAAGAAGGCTAATGCTTCTATATGTGGTGTAGTTAAATCTAAGGCTAATACTAAGAAAGCGATCCTCTGATTTACAATTTGTACAACTTGTCACACTGCATCCTTTCCTGGGAAAAAACCCTAGACATTTTGATGTTTTCTTGATGTAAATCTGTATAGAACTTTTTGAAATAATCTATTTAACTCTTTGCTACACTGGCATGAGCATTTTTTCACCCAAGATATTTATTTTTTGCTACATATCTTTGACAACAGTAATGTTGATGTGTCTTTTGCCTGTTGAAGTAGATTTTAGAAATCAAAAAAGGGCACTGAGATGTTTATATTAATTGGTCCATAATTTTTTTGAAATATTCAATTTTTGCCATGTCAGCATGAACATTTTTCACCCATAGTTCATTTCTGGTAAATATCTTGCATAATATTAGTAGCCACAGTACTTCTGAGTCTTTTATTTGTTGAAATTGCAGATAGGAATTAAGATGGATATTCTGGGGGTTGGTTTATGTAAATTGGTCCTTAACTTTTGAAATATTCAAATTTCATTAAGTCGGGTGGAAAATTGTTCCACCAAGGTGTTCATTTTTCCGTAAACATCTTGTATATCTATAATGTATTTTGACTTTTTAAATTGATTCTAAGGATTAAGATGTATATTTTGGTGTTTGGTTTGAGTGAATCAGCCCATAACTTTTAGAAAAATTCAGTTTTTTCCTTTTCATTATCCAGGAGTGGTCACACACATCCTATCTAAAAAAAGGAGTCTTTTTTTCTAAAAAAAAATTGCATGTGAAAAAATGGCTTAACTTCTGATCAAATAAAGATATTTGAAAATTTAAAAAGCACAATGGACAGCTCACCAAGCCCTGTCTGCTAATGCAAATTTCAATTGCCACTTAAGGCCAAGGTTGGCAGTGGAAACCAAAATCCACTTTTTTGAGTTGAACACTCTTTGGGATAGACGTGTTGGAAAGGTGTTCCTCATTTACTCTGGGTAGTTTTTCATGTAAAATCTTCATGGGTTGCTATGGAAATGCATGAAAACAGCTGCCATTTTGGATTTTTCCCTTACTTTTCAACCCACATTTCTCATAAACCATCAGTCGCAAAACCACCAAATTTTGCAGAAACATTCTTTCATCCAATATAAAGATTTTGTCCGATTGTTTTTTGGATATTATGTAAAATGTGTTTATTGCTATTTTTTAAAAATTCCACTACATAAAATGTGCAAATTTTAACATTTTTGAGAAGAAAAATTGTGAAAAAAAAACTTCCTCGAATTTTGAAAAAAACATCACACAAAATCTTGATCTCACATTGCTGCACACTTCCTGTAAGTTTCACATGAATCCCATGGACAGATTTTACAAAATGTGGGTTTTATTGTAATACAAGCACATTTTGAGTAAATCGCAATTTTCTAAAAAAATAGTGAGTGTCAGTCTCTTTCTCCATAATAATGTCTGTCTGAGGTGATTACTCCCTTCAGAATCCACCAAGAACACAGCTAGGACTCCCCTCCATTTCTTCCAGTCCTCTCTCCCTTCTGGCTCTTGCTTTCTTCTTGATTGCCTGCCTCTTAGTCTGTTTTTTTCTAACACTATCAACACGAAGACACTAAGCAGCATAACATTCAGCACGTTATAGGTTACAAGTGGAAACGACCTTGAACTGCGTTAGTTGCCCACATCGAGCCAGTAGAGACAGTCAATCTTCGCTTGCCGGCCAATGCGCGGCCCACGAGCACACAGGTCATGCTTGATACTTCCATATATGTAAATATAGTACTATGAAGGGAGAATGGAATGTGTAAGTTTCTCACGACCCTATGAAAATGAATGGGTGTTTGGGCATGGAAATTTATGTTGAAGGAAAGAAAGGTTACCATTGGCTAAGAGGAAAGAGATCAGATTTTGTATCGATTCTAAATTTGAAGGGCTCTAGCCAATGCAAAGTTACTTGTCTGGGCGATGAAAGGAGGGCATTTTGATAAAAAAATAAACAATTATGCACTTACTTACTGTGCAATAACGGCAATTTTAGGTCCTCAAAATCAACTTTTGACCCAAAAATGCATTCCATACTATCAATAAGAGGTCAAAGAATAAAAATATCGCTAGAACACTAAATCAACAATTTTTACCCTCAACATCGATTTTCACTGCCGACCCTGACCTTAAGTACATGAAAACTTGACAAAAGTGCCTACTTTAATTTCACTTTAAATGACAGGGTTTACATGAGTTAACCCTGCGAGTACCTTGAGACCAATCTGTCTAAGTACTGACTGGAATAAGTTGCATTTATTGGACTTACTTTCTGTTAGAATTATGATAATACGGTGCCCATATTTTACCATTTATCAGCCTCAGCTGATAAGATTTGAAGAAGGAGCTAAATAGAGCACAAGCTCAATAGTTTTCTGCAGGTTTCAATTTGAAATCCATAGGGCAAATGGTATGGAATTTATAAATACAATGATTTCATTCGCAAGTCTACAGAAGGCTTTGGACAGCTATGGATCATATATCCTCGACTCACATGGATACCTTGCTCTCTTCAACCATCGCAAGTCATCTGTGCGTTTGAGCAAGTCTGCAATTTCACCATAGGCCAGCGTCAGAGCAGTTACACAAATAAACTTTCCATCCCCATAAGTTGTCATAATCTGAGCTCTGTGAACTTCACCTGAGATGGACGGACAGATACATAAGATAAGATAAGACAAGATGAGGTGAGATGAAATGAAATGAGATAAGACAAGATAGATAAGAACTCATTAAAGTATAATTTCATTTACAAGTTGTGGACAATGTTGTAATACTGAGTGACACAACAGAAGAATGCACATACACATGTATATAATATTATGACACATAGCAAACTAGTACACCAGTTACTATCAGAAGATGGCAGTTTCAAGAAACATTCTTTTGCCTCACAGGCATATCACTGACAGGAAAAGTCAAGTTCTATATCCTACATGGGTCATGACAGTTTTATTAAATTAAAAAGTGGATGAATTCAATCATTTTGCATCATACTTGACATAAACACATGCCATGTTAATTATATTCACAAGAATACAATCTATATATCATAATAGCCACTTACCTGGATAGTGGGCGGTAATTATATTTAACTCAATTTTTACCTTAAGCTGGACTTTAATCTATAGTTAAATAGGCATTTAAAGCCAACACAATCTTTTCTGCCTAGAAACCACTGAATATTCTATATTTTATATTGAAATTTTGCGCAAAGCATCTCTGTCCCCACATTTTCATGAATATATAAAAGCTTCTTCAATATATGCATCAGTCTAAACAATCAGTAAGAAACTCTTGTGAGATTTGGATTCAAATTTTCTTTTCCTAAAAAAATGATGTACTGCTTCAATTCTTCAAACTGCACCAAAACTATTCAACTCCACACTTTCCCATCCACAAGTGTGAGAATTATTGCAAATTCATGGGTTCATCTTCTTGTCTCGAGAGATTGCAAACATCCATGAGCACAAGACTTAAATTGCTGTCAACATGACCATTATATTCAACATGAAATATCTGAATGTTGCACACATCAAAAAATTAAATGACTGAACATTAAACATAAGAAAAAAAAAATCACCCAGGTATACCTCGGATTACATTGAGTACAGCAGTTTCTATATCCAGGGTACCATTGCACCAACCAGAGACTCCATTGCCGGTACCTTTGAAAAGTAAACAAAACAGATCATTGAGTTAACATATCAGGATGCCTGGTGCAAACTGGCCAATTTAGAAATTCCAAGTCTCTTTTTTACAGGGCCAAAATAACAATTGAATATTTTTTTATCCATGGTAAAAGTATTTTGGTGAAGGAACAGATAAAAAGCTTACAAGAATGTTACTGCCTGTATATCTACAACTCATAGATAGTCATTAGCTAACAATGGTAAAGAAATGGGCTTGTGTTTGTCCTTCACTCTAGACGGTGGAAGTTTGCTATGCTGTCAGAGATCGTTAGGGGCTTCATGTAAGATCATGATGAATCAAGTATTGTATCCATGAAACGGAGTGCAGTACATATGTCTCGCGGCCAATCGAAATGAGACGTAAGTCGCTAAGCTAGAATTGAGAAATCGGGCTTTGAATGTGATGAGGGGGGTCAGATATCGATTTTTTTTTTATTGTAGAAATCGAAAGTGCATTCATTTCTAAACAAGATAGTATCGGTCTTACCCTGGATTTATAAATATTACTTCATTAAAATCGGGTTTTTTGGGAGGTAGGTATGTGGAATTATGCGTTCGGCCGTTCATTTAAACTCGATTTTCTCGTAATTTCGGTCACTGCTGAAGGGTCCCCCTTTATCTCTTTAAACTGCAATATCTCTGGCTAGAATAAAGTTAGCTCAAAACTTTTTTCACCTTCTGAAAGAGTATGAAATAAGCTTTCACATGATACCAAAACCTCCATATGGTGAAAAATCGACATACGTCTCATTTTGACTGGCTGCGAGACATATATAGTTCGACTTTTTGAAATGAGTCTGGCGTTAGTGAAGGGTTTTGTGAGAAAACTGAATGTTGCTGACCATGAGATCACAGGAGTGAACTTTGAATATGAATATCTCAGTTTAGAAGAGTCACAGTTAAATAATTCTTTGACCAAATTTTGACCTGTTCAGCTGTTTAATGACACTCTAAAACTCTGGATACCAAAAATCTGAAATCTGATTCATTTCACTACATTGCCTATCAGTCATAGTTCTTCATAGTATACTGCTCCACATAACATGAACATTCGTTCAAGATTTTTCCTAGATAAAAGATTGACAAAGATCAAATTAGATTTAACATGACAAGAACACTTTTGACATTTCTGTGCTCAACCTGGATAGCCATACCTGTAGGAATGTGGCCCAGTGGAATGTCCACTTTAGTCAGCGGTGCATCTGGGTTATTGTAGTCAGTTCCTGTCTTCTTTTGCAGCTGTAGGAAGAACCCCTGCACAACCTCATGAAACAAACCATCCCCTCCTAGGATAATGATTCTGAAATCATTTATTTTGAGGTCTCTGACTCATATGGCAAGTAAACTTTCTACTGAGTTTCAAGGCAGTAAAATGATTCAGTGATGCTATATACTACATAATGTTATATAATAATATATGTGCTGGCCTGGGAAAAATGCAGAAAGTGGCACAAGTGGATTTTAAGTCACAAGCAAAAGTAGTCAAACTGGGGCAACATATCAGAAACTGAGTTCTTAACATTAAATCAAAGTTAAATTTTCTGTCTCTAACATACCAAAAGCATTCTACAAAATTTTGCCACTAAATGTGTTTTTCAGACTACTCTGTGATATGGCCATGTCAACAAAATTCCTAGACATGAGCCATTCAACTGACTTCAATAGGTCACTTTGACCACATCTAGCAGTGTTTTGCCATAGTCTATGATAGTGCAATCGTATTTAGTAGTCACTCTGCAATCAAATCAAATCCACTAAAACTTTTTGGAAGTCAAAGTATAATCATATTTACTGTAAAATCCCAAACAGTATGAATATTCGTAGAACAGCATCACTCTGTAGTAGTCATCCAAATGGGCTCTAAACCCAGCCTAAACGATTTTCTACCAAATGCACTTTCAGAACAATAATCATACGAGACTCTTTACAAGACCTAATTTACCGTACTTAACTAATGACAACGCAATCATATCTATCCAATAAAATACGCTAGTTTGTTGGTGATTGTTCAATGGGATGTTGCTCCGTTACCTCCAACTTCATCAATTTTTGTTAGAAACCACCATCATCAGATAAAAGGATAAGACAGTACAAAAAAAAACCCAAAAAACAGGAAATACAAAACAGACAAAGGGAAGGAGAAAAATAAATGAAGCTACATTTGCTTAAGTATAGTATAATATACATATTCTCTCAAAAATTTCTCAAAATTTGTTTCTGTAACTTTAAACCCATTTTTTATCCAAACCAGATTCTGTCTTTGCCATTTTTAAGAACTGTTAGAAAAGGAAAACTGACATATTTTAAAAACTTAAAAGTTCAATGTTCAGTAAAATCTCTAGTTTTTGAAAGCGACGAACAACTCAAAAAGAAATTTATCCAACAATTCATCCACTCTTTTCCTACACTTCCATACATATGTCAACTCTGAAAAATAACATAATGTTATCTTGACTTCCAAGTGACATCAAGTTTTAAGGATTCACAAGGCAGACGCTAATTTCTATAAACTGAAGAGACAATATAAAATTCTATGATTCTCATAGCAACATGACATTCTTTTGACACTCAATGTAAAATCAAATTTGATCTGTTGTCTGCTGCAGTACTATACAGTTCTTTGCAAACTCAGTGTATCCAAAGTTCCAATTATGTGCCGGAGAATCTGAGAACATTATAAAGCATAATATTTATAAATCATTATGCAAGCCCAACCAATATGAAATCAGGTGACTGTAATTCAATATGCACTCAGATTAACTTCAATGCTTTGTTCAACACTTAAGATGACCGTGATATGTGTTTTGGTGCAAATACAAACGCTCTACAATGGTTTATGAAAGGCCAAAGAGAAAACAACTATTATTGTCTGCTATGATAAGAATATGAACCAGCAATTTAGTTTCACCGTCTTCTTCTTTGATACTGAAGTTAAGTGTACTCAAATACTCTGCATGGTATAGATGGGCAAATAAATACTGGATCCCTTGCATTGAAGAGCATCTACAAACATGTAAGCAAAGCATAAAGGAGAATACTTACCCATCATAACCAGTAAAGTCTTGATTTTCCCCAATTTCTAAGGCATGTTTTGACCTTTCTGTCACTGTGTGAGCATGCAAAAGATGAAAATAGAATTTTTGTTTTAGGGATTAATTCCATTACTTTACGTTAGAGGGTAAAATTGGTAGACAAAAACACCAACACCATTAGATATTAAAATTAATTGAAGTTTGAGTCATTAGTAGGGAAAACAAGAAATTTTTAAAGATCATACGAGTGACTACAAGGGTACAAGCCTTGAGTTCAGAACCCAAGATGACAATTGCTTAGCTATAAACAGAACCACATGACTTTCACACAATAATTCTTAAGTGAACAGAGTCCTACCTATTGAAGTGACCTCAATTTCAGCCAATTCAAATAAAGGTGCCACAATTTTGGCATAACTCTGTCTGGCTCTGGTGCTTCCTCCAATAGGATTGATGATAACAAAAAGCTTCTTTGGACGACCTGGCACTGAAAAGAACATTATAGCTCTCTTAAGTCCATAGCGACTGGTGTGAGCTGACGAGTCTGTGACAAAATTTTGCCTCTTGCTTACACATTATATCATAACACTATTGTCATTGTTATTTTCCCTTTTCTTACTCATAGGTGGCTCAAAGTACAGTGATCTCTGCCTATGCACTGGTCACCGGGAGACAAAAAAAGCAGGCTCTTAGGTGGACAGGTTTCTAAGCAGATTGAAAGGTTACCCGCCTGACCACAGATTGTCTTGATTAGTATGATTAATTTATCGTTACCTTTAGTTAAAGAGTTATCTATGTGAATAAGTACAGCCTTCTTCCCTCTGTGTGTGGTTTAATTAGAACAATTCCTGATCTTTCTCAATGTATAATTAAATCAATAATGCCGAACTTTTAAACGCCGAGTGAGTTTTCACATAACGGTATCATTGTTGAATGAAAACATGGTGCTGCTGTGCTACCCTACAGATTATGACATGAGTGACTCTAGTGTTTACAGACCAACCAAAGTAGCAAAACAACTGGCCAGTCAGGAGGCTTAACTTACTCCTTCTCATCCACAGACCCAGTCACAAGTTTTGTCCCACGTGTTGTCAAATAAAGAAATGCTTACGGATTTGTCCACAGTGGGGCCTAATCATGCATGAACCATCACTTCCATTCCTTTGTCTGCCTGTTCCCTCCACCCCCATCCCCATTTTATTGTGCATCTAGCACTGTGCATTTCTCTCAAGTGGACAGATGTGAAATTAAACCATAAGTACCTGCGTGTCTTAGTCTGACACCGGGCTCTTAGGCGGATTTTGTATTTGGGAGCTGGTTCTTAGAGGGATAAAATATAAAGAAAAAATTCAGTTTCGCAGTAGAGGCGGACAGGACTCTTAGGCAGCAGGTTCTTTGGCGGAGATCACTGTATTTCATTTGTATCTTGTGCCATGTAAATTTCAAATGTGTACACATTTTCCCTGTGAGCAAGAAAAAAGAATATTAAGTAAGGAATGTGTTGGAATGTGATGTGGAAAAAAAAAAAAAAAAAGAGTCTAATAAGACAAAATGTTAACTCACTGACGACGTTTCCCGCAACATATGCGGGACGGTCTGGTGATCAATTGAGAAGTTTCCCACACCCTATGCCGGATCAACTTTATAATTTTTTCACACCGACCCATTTCCCGCAAATGCCCTGAGAACCATCTCTTACCATGGAGTCACCATTTGTTTCCTGTCATACCCAGTTTGGTGGAAGTCGGTTGGTAACTTTTTGTGTTTTTGAAGAACAAGGAAAGTCACTTCTAAGTGAAAGTAGGGAAGGAAAACAGTAGTCGAGTTGATCTAATAAACACAATGGCGAGCAGGGAAAGGCAAGGAAAGTGGAA
>JBCEWB010120893.1:0-11511 GCA_039654565.1 Peronia peronii | reverse complement strand
GACTAAGGTGCCAGACTGTTGCAGAAAAGAGAAGAAGACCTCCAGTACTATGCATTATACAATTATGTCTTCAAATATTTGTGCGATTTTAAATTATGCAACGGTACAGTTGCTCCGTTTTTCAGAGAATTTACAAATGTCACTGCCATCCATTATCCCATATTGAGCCAGGATTAAACACAAAAATTGCCACATTCTGTTGTCAATGCTTGGAATAATCTAACTTTCGAACATATCTCATAAATATTATTTAATAAAACATGCATTCTTCATCCAGAGACTTAAGGTCTAAAGATATAAGTCTTTAAATATTAAGTCTTTTAAATGTTCCTTTAAAACCAGTCTTAAAAGTTATGGTGAAAGGGCATTTCATTAGTATGGCTCTCTGTAAAGGAACTGGAACAAGGAAAGCATATTAATCTTAAATGTTTGTGAAGTGTTTACCTTGCGCATCATCTGTCAATATCTTCGTATAAGCTACTGAGTCCAATATTAAAACAATATCTAGTCTAAACAACGTCTTGGGAAATGCGTCTTTAATCAGAGATTTGCCATTTTAATTGCTCATTAACACGAGCACGGCGTCAATATTTGTAAACAGATAAGATATCCATGTGTGCTAAACTCCCAGCATTGTCTGTAGGGCTTAGAGTACAATGTACACAAATAATTTAATCAGGGTAATTGGCAGCCATACTGAATTTCCCCGCAAGGTCGTTCATTGTTAGTTTAACCTGAAAATTGATTATGTCTCACTCACTGAATTCAAAGACTATTTATTTACTTGGACATTTCCTTACACATTGCCTTGAAGATAATTACGAAATTATCACATAGGACAAGTTTGAATTGGCACCCCAGAAACATTTACCCAGAACGACCCCAACCGAAACTAACGCCCCAAGGGAGATCTAAATTTGAAAGATCTCAGAATCTATCAAAGGGCATTCCATTTTGTACTTCTATGACATATAACAAACACGTAGATGTCGTAGACTATTTATCAATATATAGACTCATTAAAGACAACAAATTAGTGGTAGATCTTCACGTCCTTTTTGGCCTAGGTCTAGCATAGGTTGCTCCTTTGGGACCATAGTTTGGTTTGCTGTACATCTGCTTGCTTGTTCTCCTAATGAATTGATAATTACTCTGATCATTTGCACCATCCGTTATTAATTGTTTGAATACCATAGGTTCTGATGTATATTGGGCTAAGGGAGGGAGGAGAGAGAGAGAGAGAAAGAGGTAGTTAGATGAGGAAGGAATTCATTTAGTACTGATTTACGAATGATATTTCATTGGTGGGATGCATCTACCTTATCCAGTTGACGTACCTCTTCTCCTGAGATGAGCATGAAATATTTCAAACCATCAGTACATCTTACACTTTGGTCAGTACATTGTGCAGTGGCAGCGAGTCGATTGCCATCATTATCTGGTATACATCTCATTTATTTTTATAATATTGTCTGAAGCATACTTTTGTGTGTGATTTGATTGTTCACAAAAATGATACATATCAGATTCGTTTTATTTATTTATTTATTTATTTATTTATTTATTTATTTATTTATTTATTTATTTATTTATCTATTTATTTATTTATTTATTTATCTATTTAATTGTTACATTTTTTTTCTTACAGCTAAAGTGGAAGATATGGAAATTAACGGCATATTGGAAAAGTGAACTGTCTGTGATTGGGATTGCCATTTCATGTTCAGTTGTATTACACAGAGGACAGAATTTCTTCTGCCGACAGATTTCTCATAAATTTATATTGTCGTTTACTTATTTCTTTTATTTCTTTTCGGTTACAGCTGATTTCTAATTGTTTGAGTTTGAGGAAAATGTTCACCAGGGTTTTAGAATGCACGAAAAAAATGTTATTCTCTTAGATTTGTACTCTCTGAATGTAGAGAGCAGTCAAATAAATGTTACTCTCTGCATAATGTTATAGGTAACAACATGATGTATCGACTTGACAATCAAAGACGAAAAGGGTTCACTATAGGTGATTCTTCAGAAAGGATGTATCAAGTGTTATTGTTGTTACTAAATGATGGTGTTAATTTCCTCCCACACTTAGAGTAATGATTTGAACTATTACTTTGGCAAAGCACCTGTCATCAAAATATCAACAAATCAAAGTGATTAATGTTTTACTGTATGCAAAAATGGATCTGATGAGGTGTTCCTGTAAATAAAGTTCATAAAGTTCGATGGAAAAGATTTTTTTTTTAATTGATTTATTTTGCAACAAACATCAGTCATTCTTCTCATATGTTCCCATCCAGTGTACAAAATAACGCCAGTAATTAACTACTTCAAAAAATTATCTTTGATAAACAACATTCATTCATCAGTTTAACATTTTTTTATAAAAGCAATAGACATTCCCGACATATTTGCTCATTAATATTTCCCATGTAAAATAAATTCTTTCAAAACCTACTAATGGAGAGCCGTGGACATTTCGTTTCTTTTGCCGGTTCTTTGTAGTTTGATTCAGCTTTTATGCTTGTTTTATTTACTACCTTAAGTCCGATTACAATTCAGTCGAGAGAGAATTTATTGTTGTATCCATTTTTTTTTCTAAAAGGAAATCGCTCATTTTAAACACGGGTTCTTTAATCAAATAATTCAAATACTGCGTACTCCACCACGATGAAAATACATTTGAGTTAGGCTAACTGAGATTTATAGTAATCTCATTTTTCATTTTACAATTGTCATCATTATCGATCGATCAGTCGAATTTTTCGGAATACTTTATCAATTCTTTAAGCCAGACTACAGATTTTAGTTACAGATGTCTTTCCTGACATCATTTGTCTCGCGGCCAGTTGAAATGAGACGTAAGTCGCTGGGCTAGAACCGAGAAATTGGGCTTGAATGTGCTGAGGGAAGGGGCAGATATCGATTTTTTTTTAGTGCAGAAATCGAAAGGACATTCATTTCTGAACAAGACAATATCGGTCTTACCCTCGATTTATAAATATTAGTTTATTAAAATCGGGATTTTGTGAGGTAGGCATGTAGATTTATGCGTTTGACCTTTCATTTAAACTCAATTTTCTCGGAGTTTCGGTCATTGCTTGGGGGGGAGGGGGGGGGGTGATGCGCCTTTGTCTCTTTAAACTGCAATATCTCTGGCTAGAATAAACCTAGCTCAAAACTTTTTTCACCACCTGAAAGGGTATGAAATAAGCTTTCACATGATACCCAAAACCCCATATGGTGAAAAATCGACATGCGTCTCATTTTGACTGGCTGCGAGACATTTGTCTGTCAAATGTTATTATCAAATCTATACACTCCTTTGGTGTATGCACGCCATTTAGTTTTCCACAGGTGGTTGTTGTGGATATCCTAACAATGGAAATATCGTTGTGACTGATCAATGCCAGCCAAATCATTCAGTGAACATCTCTAGATTGGCGAGCTCTCTATCCAGAAATGCAAGACATTATATTTGCCCAGATACTCGTAACGTCTGGCGACTTCCCCTGGCCATCATGAAACTATAACCAATAAGAAAACGGCGCTTCGTTGGAAAGTGTTTGCATTTGTTACCCTTTACAAAAGAAATCAATGATTCTTTCCGTCGCCGAAAAGGTCTATGCAATCTGTTTTCGTTGGCCATGGGACAAGCGAAATAATGTTTAATGTGCTTGAAGGGCGAGATTTAACACAGGGATTGCTGAAGTAATCCCTTGTAATAGACAACGAAAGGAATAATTCCCTTAACCCTATTCTGTCCACGCATAGAGATATCATTTACTTCTGATTTTGCCGTGCTTTACTGCTCAATGAAAGAAGATTACGATTTTCGTACCTCGTTTGGTTTGTATTAATTAATAATTAATGAAGATCTACTTTGAATGGAAAAAAATTACGAGTACAATGAGTGAATTGTTCATAATACGAGCTGGAACTGATGGATTATTAAACGATGTCGCTCTGATAAGTTTGTAGAGAGAGCGTTTTCACTGATGGCTATTATGGGTTTAAGTGTGAAAAGAACCTTACTCTTGAACTAAACTGCATAACTGGCCCAAACAGAGAAGTCAAGTGTGTGGACTCTAAAGCTGTTGATACACAATCGAGATCACGTTTGTTTTGGAAATCTAACACACACACACACACACACTCACACACTCTTCGAACGCCAGTCTACTACGGCAAAAAGCCAGATACTCCCTAGGTCTTATCGACTTTGACGATCCTGTACGGGTTATATGGCTGGCAATGATCAAATGAAATGTGTTATCCTGAACCTATATTTTAGACTCTCTTGGTGTGTTACGATTTTCTCCAATATTAGGTGGGCGAGAATGGGTCTGCTTGTTTCAGTGAGGCATTCCGTGAGAACGATTGCCAAGTTGTGATTTTGTAAAGAATAATGGCTGAGTCCCTGACAACAATGGGAATAATTTACATCCTGGACAAATTTGCTTTCAATCAGGCGATGAATTTTTAATTATTTGTGTTTACATGATGAATATTTGAGATCATTCCGGGTAAGTCTTACGATCATTAGAGAAGAAAATTATGATGTTTCTCTGTTTGTCGAGCTGCACTATCCTATCGATGATTTTCCTAGACACTTTCAAGAAAAAAAAAAACAAAAACAAAAACAAAACAAAACCAATTACTTCAGTAATTGCCATAGGCGTTTAATTACAACAGTCTTGCTTTTCTTTCATATCTTCGACTTGGCCATTCACGAATGGCTCTTTTCATTACTCTGTTTATATTTCAAAACAGTGGAGAATGAATTTAATATATTTTGAAAAGTTTAACAAATGTAAAGATAAACAGATCAATAAGTAAAAAAGTAAATAAATGAATAAATGAATAGCATGAAAAAATAGTAAATTAAATAAATAAAGCTAATGAATACAGAATGAATGAATGAATGTAAGTATGAATGAATGTAGGAATGATTGATTGATTGACTGATTGATTGATTGATTGATTGATTTAATGTTTGATTGAATGAATGAATGATTGACTGGATGACTGATTAAATGAATGAATGAATGAATGGATCAATGAATGAATGAACGAACGAATGAATGAATAAACGAACGAATGAATTAATGAATGAATGAGTAATATTTATTTAAACCAAAACGGTCTCTTAAGTCAGCCTCCTCAGCTAATGCTCCTTTCATGACAATCATTACCATTATCACTCAGCCAACTGATGCAGAAATTTGATTTCCACCTTCTGGCTAGAATTCACAGTAACTAATTAATTAACAAACATAGATCATAGACTTCCCCCGCAACTGCAATCTGTACAGCAATTCCCACTGTCCCCCAGCTAATTTACGCAATACTTTGGTTAGGCCAAAGACTACATCAGTTCTTGATTACCGGGCAGGCTCAGGCTATTTCTTTCTCTTTAGGCAGGTATGGCTAGAATATGCAGGCTGAGGGACCCATGCTGTGATATTGCTCTCTCAAAGATAAATGAATTTTAATAAATAAATAATTAAAATAGTAACAATTAAATAGATAATAAATAAATAAATAGATGAATAAATAAATAGATAAATAACAAATTAATAAAAAAAAACAATACGTAAATTCTTAAATCAAATTAAATAAATAAATTCTTAACTAAATAAATAAATAAATAAAGAGATTATTAAATAAATAAATAAACAAATAATAAATAAATAAATAGATAAAATAAAAAAGTATGTAGGAAAATCTGTAAACAGAAACAGACTATACTGTGAATCCTCCCAGCAAGCCTTCTCCGAAGTGTCAATTTTACTTCTGTCATTCAGTCAATTTGATTAGGGCACAGACTCTGTGTAATGTTGCTCACTGGCCAGCCCATGCTATTTCTGTCCTCTCAGATAGTACTTTTCCATGTCTGGCCAGGAACTCACAGGCTGATGATGATGTCAGTATAACGTGCTGTTACTGCACTATGATGACCGTACTTTGAACTCACCCCCCATCACTCGTGAAGAGGATAGGGAGAACTGCGCACTGACGAGTGCTAATTGAAGGTGTTACACCTCACCTAGGGCGCCAGCCTGTGGTTAGATGTCTCATTATGTAACCAAATCAGCAAGTTCGGCCATTGAAGTTAAGGCGTTATTTCCGCACGCCTGACTGAATCATTTAGGAGTCAGTGTTTGATACAAAACAACCATTGCCCGCAGCATGAAAGCACTTTTAACAATGCCACGCAGAAGTGTAAAATGTTATCAGTAGTATAAACCTGTTTGTTTATTTCTAGATGTGCTATAGCATAAGATTACTGAACCTATCGTCCTGATAAATAACGTGATGATGAGTATTCATGCTCTTTCATAAAAGAATATAAAAACGTAAATAAATTGTGATTAAATGAATAAATGAATAAATAAATAAATAAAACCTAGACTCGATGGGTTATAGTTTTAGTTAAAAGACATTATAACAAACCGCAAAACTCGGCTGTTGAGTAATGAACCATCTCAGCACTTCTGAATCCTTCAGTATTCATAATCGGACATAGAACGATTAAAAGGTGATTGTATGTAGCATGAAAGTACTTTGAGCAAGATCATATAAAAGGGAAAATATCTGTATCTTAAATCGACAACAAGACTCTAACATTTTTGTAAAAGAGAATATTACTAGGCACATTTCTTTGCAAATTAGAGCATTTATTTGCTCTTAATTGAAAGCTCTATGGATAAGACCATGCAAGAGTGAAAAATAGATAATATACCATAAATCGATAACCAGACTGTTTACACTTCTATCAAGCCAATCATTACTAGTCACAATATCATCTAGAAATTTGGCATAGTGCACTCTCACAGTATTTATATATTCAAACCTAAGAAGATCCTTAAATCCACTCAAAATAGTTCACTGTGTTATGGGAATCTGTAGGAATTAAAGGAGGCTGCAAC
This sequence comes from Peronia peronii, assembly GCA_039654565.1. Lineage (NCBI taxonomy): Eukaryota > Metazoa > Mollusca > Gastropoda > Systellommatophora > Onchidiidae > Peronia > Peronia peronii. Next base: position 4,579 of record JBCEWB010120893.1, on the reverse strand, counting down.
TAGATTTTGCATTTTGGTTGTTTGTGGAAATATCGTTCATACGCAAAACGCCTTGTCGGCTCGAGGACCCTTCCGAAAATGCAGTAAAACCTGAATAATTAACTCAAGTGAGAAATGCGAGAGGACCATTACTAACAATGGGCTCTATTTCACATGGAAGTGTTTCAATTAGCCAGAATTTTAATATTGATCAGCACTTCTTGTTTTATCCACAACAGGCTAAGTGAAAGAACTAATGTCACCAGTTCACAAATTTTCAGCCAGAATACCCTCCAGCCCGGTACAAGTCGTTCTCGGGGAACACAACTGCAAAATTGACCATAATAGCAAAAACAATAATGAACTATAACAAGACGTTTTAGCCCTAACGCACATTTTAGATTTGAAAGGAATGATGGACTTTATTGGCTGTAGATCTAGATTTATAGTTATTTAGATTCCCAGCCTTGGGCGCAAATTTAGAATCTATAGGTGATTACCTGGAATTGAGACGAAATGTAAATCTCGTAAGTTTATTTTGGTTTTACTCTTATCCTAGTCCTGAAAAAAAAAAAAAATCACCGCTGTCACGTCCGTTGGATTGGGGGGGGGGGGGGTGCCCTTTTGTAATTATAATGATTCGATTTTCTCAAGTCACATGACCAGTTAGAACTAATCAAGAAAGTAAAACCTATGGCACCCCACTCTTTTCGACTATTCGAGTTACACGGCCAGAATATTCTCTAATAATAATATAATTATAATATAATAGTAATAACAATTACACAATAGGAGGGTTAATGCGCTTCTATATAAACTCGTTGAGGGGGAAAAGCAATGTTTGGTTATAGTTTTACACAAATAGATCAGTCAGCCTTACAAACTCGAGACAACAACAATGCATGTAATTAAGTGAGTAAACAAGCATTGGAGGATGAGAGCATCGTTCTTGTCCGATAGTGCGACAGTCTCACACGTATGATCTGATGTCGGACTCAACAATAGAAATGCTATAACAATATATCAAAATACAACAGAATAAAATATAGACAAAATAAGTTATAAATGAAATAAAATGAAACAAAATAAAATAAGATAAAATGATTCGAAAAAAACAACAACAAAAAACCTTGAAAACAAAGCATGTTACTGACTGACAGATTCCGTGTTTTGATGGATTGGTGCAACCGTGATAACAGAGATGTAACATGATGATGGCTGATGTAACAAATCGTGTCTAACATGGCTGCCTATTTTCGTGGAAATTTGCCGGGACAGTCTAGGAGGCTTGTGACATCATTCGACACGACAAAATCCGTAACAGTTTCCACACTTCATGGTTCCAGGGAAAGGTTACCATATTTAAGTTAAGTATGTGCTGACGTGTCAGATCTTCTTTCACATGCAGCATGGCGGTAGTGACTTCTTGGACCCCTTTGTGGCAGGAGCAACTGGTGATTCTATAATGAAGTATTTATTCGTAGCGGTCATACCTTGCTGTGGATCTAACATACTGTCAAATGTTATCACGATGCCAGGGAATTAAACCTTTTTTTTTTTCTAAGTGACTGCCTTTTCTTTTTCACAGAGGCATTTGTTACGGAAATAAATGTTACAGAGATTTAAACGTTAATGAAGATCGTTCTCAAAGGTCTTAGACTATAAATAATGTCTTGTTTATTTAGAAGACAAGAGTTTAAAGAGGTAAACGAACAGTACAATTTCTGTTCATCAGGTCTTGATAAGAGAGTTGGCCGGATCTTACCTGTGATGACGAATAAAGATACACTTATTTCTGTAATAAATATGGTTTCTGCAATACCAGTGTTGTGTGTCTGGACCCTTTTGTACTTTTCATGAACATGTATCTCTCTAGTAAAACTATGGGCATAATAGTTGTTTAAACTGAGGTAGACTTATACCGCTACTGAGCCCAGATAAAGCTTACAAAGTAGAGCAGATATTAATCTGAAATGATATGTCTTGCGCCCAGGGCAAACGAGTCTGAAGTGGCGCCGGGCGATCTCGAGTTACAGCCGTTTTTAACTATTTTCCGACTCAGATGCACAAAACCTTGGTTGTTGTTGTTGTTGTTTTTTTTTTAAGGTTAAAAAAGGTTAAACTTTCGTTTTGCGAAAATTATTTGGTACCTGAATCAGAAAATAGCTAGAAACGGCCGTAGCTCGAAATCACTCGATGCGACTTCCAACTCATCTGCCCTGGGCGCAAGACATATGCCCTCAAGTCAAATTGAAACTGTTCGCCGGATCGCCATGAGTGAGTGGTTTTGTCAGAACTCCATACACATTATGCATTGTATACGATTTCCCCGGTGGCATTAATTACGATAAGCGCAGAAATGTTATATAGCCAAGACAGGTTCCAAACCTTCCATTGTCAGAAAATAGACTGCTCATAATAGTAATGATAATAATAAAGGGCACATAGCGTCTCATCCCCGAACAGCTCGAAGCGCTTTACAGAGCCAAAATGTTTTACAGCCACACACACAGAATATGCCTCAAAACAAACAGGAACAACGACATACATACATAATCATAGCATGTCATACAGATATGATCCGAGATATGCTCTCAAACATAATAATGTAATACAACTCTAACCCATACTTAAATTTGTAGACATGACTGACAACCATCTACCTAATGTGGACCCCGTTGGGTTATCTTTTTCCCCGTCCCCAAGCCAGATGGGACAGCCTAGATAGCAATACCGAGGTCTCTCGATTTCAACACAGGATGGCATGTATTTGATGCCAGATTGTCTCGCGTTGTTTTCTTTGTTCATCCTTGTGCTGTGTGGCACTGAATGAAATCATTGTCAACTTTATCATCGTGGCCAGTTCAGTGTGAAGCTTACAAAAGACGTAGTAATTGTCTATAATATTCTGATAAAAATTGGAAACACAACGATTTATTATTTAAAAGAATGATTTTACATCTTTTATATTCTTAATTAAGCGTAATAGACTTGGGTAAATCCTAAATGGTAAAACCAGGTATTGATTATATCAGATCACTACTACATCACTGGCTTACCGTACAAAGGATTGTTGTTGTTGTTGTTGTTGTTGTTGTTGTTGTTGTTGTTGTTGTTGTTGTTGTTGTTGTTGTTGTTGTTGTTGTTTAGCATTGTACTGCTGTTTCCCTCATTGAATACGACAACATTCATGTTAAGATCTTGCTCATGCCTTTTTGCTCTTAAGTGATCATATTGTGTGACTGATCTCTCATCGCAAAAGAAAACTAAATAATTCTGATGCTTACAATAATACATTCAGCCAGGCTGAGAGTGTTGTTAGGTTAGATGATTGATCGTTGCTGTCATTTTGGTTTCTTTTCTTCATAAAACACAAACGTCTAGTTAGGCATACAATTCACAGGTTCTTTAGGGCTGACTCATCCAAATCAGGAAGATTACTCTAGGTTCCAAGGTGTACAAGAGACATTTATTTTTTGTTTGTTCGTAAGTTTTGATGGTATTTGGTAAATAGATTGATTAAATCTATGAATAAAATCTCTAGTGCATTTTGGTCATGGATTTGCATAATGCTCAACAAAAAAATTAAAGAAAACCTTCTGTTTTTTTCTTACTGCATAATATAATCAATGCCTTTGAATTTTCATTTAATTCTAGAGAAATAGTGCGTGAAAATTGCTGAAAAAATGTTACAAAACCATGGGAAAGGAATTTAGAGAAGCACAGCTTTTCCTGGACTTCACAATGAATTAGGATGCGATGTATTTAAAAGCAGACATTTCTACGCACCGATTCACGGCAATTGCCTCTCGATTTTAATTTACTTGGACAAAGAATTTCAGCTTCTGGACCGTGATTACCTCTCCGGATTTAAGTATAAATGTTCAAGGGAGCTTAATGCTTTCGGAAACTCAAAAGCTAAAGAATACCATTGGTTAAAAAGCTTCGCACACTTATGTGATGGGACAGACGTAAGTGTCCTAATGCATATACACTTGAATTTTAGTGCGAAAAATAATAAGCAAAATTAATTGTTCAAAAGGTGTTCTCGTTGCCGGCCGTTGAAGAGGTCGATTGGTCTCCACAATAGCAAAGCATTGTGTATGTTTCTCGTAATTTCGAAGCAATACAGTAGAAATCACTGAACTCGACAGATTGCTAAAGAAGACATTATGCAGTGTCAGTCACTAAGTTAAGGAGAGAGCACAGTACATTTGTCGTGTGCCCAGGGTAAATGAGTCGGAAGTCGCACCGGTGATTTCGAGCTACGGCCGTTTCTAACTCTTTTCCGACTCAGGTACCAAGTTTTTTTCTCCACAAAACGAAAATGTTAACCTTTTTTAACCTGAAAAAAAAATCTTGGTATAAATTTTGGTATCCGACTCGGAAAACAGTCAATAACGGCCGCAATTCGAGATCGCCCGGCGCGGCTTCAGACTCTGTTTTCCGTGAGCGCAAGACACTTAGTTTAAATGACAGGTTTTTTTTATTTTTGAAATTGTATGTATCAAAGTCATATCTTTTTCTAAACATACAAGACAGAAAAATCGACGTTTTTGTTGTTGTTGTTGTTATTGTTGTTGTTATTGTTGTTATTGTT
>JBCEWB010120883.1:0-11512 GCA_039654565.1 Peronia peronii | reverse complement strand
GATAGATAGATAGATAGATAGATAGATAGATAGATAGATAGATAGATAGATAGATAGATAGATATATAGATAGACATGAAAAATAGCAATATTCCAGAGTTATACTGGAAGAGAAAGTTCAACCAGCATGTGTATTGTTAACTTTCCAGTCACCACATGGGATGTAAGCCATAAAAATGGTCTGCTCTGCCGGTAGGCAGTACAGTAAAAAAGGTAGCTATGCCAGTCTGAGATAGGCCATTACTGCCTTAGAATCGTACGGGAGATACGTGTTGTTCTTGCCGTTTTCTCTTCTGAACATTTGTCTTATACACTTGTACTGTGCTGATATTTCAAAGAAGAGTAAACTTGCTGTAAAAGTATATATGCCTGATTCTGTTTTTGTCTGTTCGTAACCACCATCCATCTATCTATCATCCATCCATCATCCATCCATCCATCCATCCATCCATCCATCCATCCATCCATCCATCCATCCATCCATCCATAAGTTCAATCATTGATCCATCCATCCATCCATCCATCCACCCGTCCATCCATCCATCCATCCATCCATCAATGCAATCTTATCTTCGTCTTCCTCGTATATCATCTATCACAGCCATTTGCCTGTCTGCCTATGAATCAGTCTGATTTTCATTCTTCAACTGTTTGTTTATTTACATGCCGGTCTGTATTTTTAATTGTTTCCCTTATAGTGAAAGCCATCAGCAAAGAGGTCTGTTTAATGTTTTGTTGTCCATTTTGTCCATTCGTCTTGTTCTCTCCCCCCCCCTTCCCCTCCTCCTCTCCTGCCCTGTAGAAAGCCCACATCTACCTTTTTCAATCTTTGAAGAGGAGCATTGTTTGACATCGATCACCAGCATGCTTATCAATTTTTTACCAAAGACACAACGCTTCTGAAAATCTGTTCTCTTAACACACACACATACACACACTAATATATAAACACACACACGAAAGTACATACATGATAGCATACTCATACTCGTAAATACAGATACTCTAACCTCTATTTCCCTCTATACTGTTGATCTCACAGTAACCCCTTTGCACCTTACCAGGAATCACTTCCATCTTTTCAACATCTCTAATATCACATACCATACTCATGCTCTCCGATGATAATGGCTGTTTTGGCGCGGCAGGCTAGACAATAGTATGCTTATGCCACATGTCTGCCAAGAAAGTGATTCTGTCGAACAGCAGTAGACTGGCGCATTTTGTATTTGTCTTATCTCCTTCAATGCCAGAAGCAACATGAGCCCAATGTGCCTCTTAATATGTGATGACAACTATGATTTTATGAATTTTAGAAACACAAATATCAATATTCATGTAATAGTTTGTGTTTTCATAGATATATTACAAAAAATGGAGCTGATAATTTCAGCCAATTATTAGAAAGGAGAAAAGTGCTGGAAGTCAAAGGATTAAAACACCACAAGAGATAAGGTGGAATTTTGTTCTAAAGCACTAAATGAATAAGAACTTAGTCTTCCTGTTGACAGTATACCAACAAATTCTACAATGACTTCTGGATAATTCTTAGACTCAGTGCCACTAAATTTCTGCATGCTTTACAAAGAGCATCCCCAGATCTTCAACACAGCTTAGAACCCTTTTGCTCCATGACAATGCCAGTTCCCATAAAACAAAGAGCAGTAACTCAGTTTCTGGAGGATATAAAAATTTACATGCTCTCCCACCTACCATACTACAGTCCTGACTTGGCAAACATGGGACTTCTGATGCTTGTTTCCTAAACTCAAAGAGCCATTGTCAGGAACGAAATTCAATTCAGTGCAGGACTTGGCACAAGAGGTGAATTCAGAGCTACGGACCATGTCTCAAGAAAAATATCTCAATGCTGTTCAAATGTGGTTCAGGCAGCTGGACCTTTGTGTGGACAACGAAGGAGGGTAATTGAAAAACGCCTGAAAATGTGAGGTTGACACGCTATTGAGCTATACTGATCCTCTCAGGATTTACTGATTCGTCCCGATATGAAGCCTTTTCAATGCATCTATCATTCACTAAAAAGGACACATTAGTATCCACAATCAGAGACATTAGTATAAGGTGAATCTTAATTAATTAGTATAATAAAGTAGACTTGAAATTCGTTGAAATGGTTCTACACATTTCATTATCACGTTGTGTAGAAACATTCTGACTTGTACAATGTGCAGAAGATACAGATGGTCTCATTTCATATTGAACTGCAGCCACCCTGTCAGCAGGACCACGTGTAAAAGTTGAGCGTGAATCAACATAAGCTCTGCAGCTTATCAAAAACCATCACGTTTGCCTGGGAGCCATCTCAGGCTATACAAGTTGTTTCCTGGGATTTGCAGTTTTCATCTGTCTGTCTGTCTGTCTGTCTGTCTGACTGTCTGACTGACTGACTGACTGACTATTCTCACTGGCTGTCTGTGTGTCTGACTGTCTATCTATCTGTCTATCTGTTTGTCTGTCTATCCACAACAGATGGAGATAAATGGGTTTGGATAAGAATATGATGAAGAGCAGAATTTAAAAAAAAAAAAAGACACACAATACATAGACGGACGCAGGTGGACGGTGATGTACAGAGTGAGAAAGAGATTGATGGCAAAGATGATATGGGAAATAGAAATAATATGAACGTAAAACATAAGAAAAGAAAAAAATAGAGAGAAAGAGTGAGGGGGAGGGGGGAGACAAGAGATTTGAAGATAAGATAAAAATAAGATAAGGTAAGATAGGATTCAGTTTATTTGTCTTCAAAGAAAATTCTATTTACAATTGACGGGACAAAGGACGGGTGGACGGAAGCAACAACAAATTAACAGGACAGAGAGAGAGAGGGAGAGAGAGAGAGAGAGAGAAGTAATAGCGAGAGAGGATGGGAGTTAGGCAAGAATCGGAAGAGGCAAAGACAGGAAACGAGAGAAAGATGGGAAAGAGAGACCAAACAGAAAGTAAGGAGGGAGAAAGAGAAATAAAGAGACAGAGAGGATGATAGCAGAAAGGGGAAAAAGTAAATAATGACAGAAACAAAAAGAAGAAAGGGTAAAAAAACAGAATATTGAGTGTGCTTGTGTGAGTGTATGCGTGGGAGAGAGAGAAAGAAGTGGAGCGAGGGGGGGGGGGGTTACGGGGAGGGTGTGAAAAAGAAGAGAAGAGGCTGTGAAAAAGTGAAAGAGAGTGCACAGGAGACAAGATAGCGAAAAGAGAATAGGGACAAAAATGGAGAGAGAGAGAGTGAGAAAGAGTGAAAGAAAGCCAACGAAAATGTCTACGAGGAGAAGTAAGAGAGGGGATCGAGTGAGAAATGGGAGGAAAAAAAGAAGCCTTAAGCAGAGATTCGAGAGAGAGAGAAAGAAAAATAAAGTTCATGGCAAAAGAGAGGGGGAGAGAAAAAGAGAGAGACGAGGCAAACGAGAGAGAACCAGTCCGACTGAATGGCGAGGCAAAAAAAAAAAAAAGCGTGCGATAGAGGAAAAAAAAAAGAGAAGGCGTTCGTGGCATGACAACAAGAGAGAAAGGAAGAGAAACAAAGGAAAGACGACTGGTGGGATAGCGAATGACGAGGCTCTTAAAGAACTGGCAAAACCGCGGGAGTGAGAAAGAGAGAGAGAGAGAGAGCTGAGAGAAAGAAAGACAACTCGTGGAAAAAAGAAAGTACACACACACACATATAGATACATATATAGAGAGGGAGAAAGAGGCATACAGAGAGAGAGAGAGAGCGCGGAAAGGGACGAAATAGTGCGGGTGCGATTGTGAGCGATAAGGCAAAAACAACAACAACAACAACAAACAGAAAGAGAGAGAGAGAGAACGAAAGAGAGAGAGATTGAGACTGAGAGAGAGAGAGCGAGCGGAAACGAACTAGAACGTGTGCGATAGTGAATGATAAGGCAGGAGGAGAATGGGCGCGATAGAGAGAGAAAGAACAGAAAAAAAAGTACAGTGTCACAGCGTGGGAACGGCATATCGACATGGTAAATGAAGCATACACTTAAAGTCCTTATAATAGCAGGGCAAATCCTGGCTTACACCGCCCCTCGTTAACATCTTTCTGTAGGGATTTAGACTCCATATAAAAGCTCGGCCACAGCCGATTTGTGAAGAATATTATCGCTTTGTTTGGTCGATTTCTGAGAAGCCAGGAAGTCGCCCCTCAACAAAAAAGTAATCAATGGGAAAAATGAAGTAATATTCTGACATTTATTCTTTGTAACAGAACTTAATATATATTTCATTATATATGAAAGTATGGGAAAGCAATCGGAAAAACTGCACAATTAAGAAATGTCGAATAAAATTAAACTGACATCCGCCATCACTCCCACAAATTTAATTTAAAAACAATAACATTTTTGAACAGAAAATAACAACAGAAATATTTGAAAATCTCCTTATTCAGGAAGGTAAGACTATAGACAGTGCAAACATTGAACTTTACCTTACCCAGGCCAGCATGAACTTACTAGATCAATGATGTTAACCAATCATCGCCCATTGTTTCAACAGCAACAGTAACAACGACAACAGCAACAGCCGCAACAACAAAAACGACAAAAAGACACACAATCTCCTTGATGAAATTTCCAAAATTGGTCTAACTGAGTTTAATTTTCAACACATTTTTCACATCTGCTAATCAACTTCTTTAATTGCTACATGGTATCATTTAGATGAAAGCGGTGACCTTCACAAAAGGCCCAGTTGAAGTAACAGTTCATGAAAAGCCCCATGTCGTCATTGTTCATGAAAATCTTTGAAAGTCTCCGTTTCATAATCCCGAATCGAATCCTAGTTTATAAAGAAATGAAGTGGTCTTATGTTAGCCTTTGAGTGCAAATTACATCAGTTACCTCAAAGGAGAGTTGGCTACACGCCGTATGGAATCGTTCTCACTCTATAATCTATAACTTCCAAAAATACTTCAAAATCGTTCTCTCCACATATCATCATTACTACAAGACCATCAGCACCTGTAAAGACAGATTCTGAGACTCCATGGTACAAATCCGTTAGAAAGGTCTCTGTGTTCACTTTTGCGGTAACAGCATGAGTATTCTAATATTCAGGTGAACTGAAGTGGTAAAGGTTGTAATACTGACAACAATAGCGGTCCAGAAGTGCGGACAATAGAGGGCGGAGAAATGAGCGTCCTAATGGCACTCCACGGTAAGGAGGGGCTCAGCAGATAACCTCAAGTGCTGGCAAGTAGTACACCTATTGTGAACTCGACCTTTTCTTTCCTACTGAGGCAAATTGGCCCCCGGTTTGGGCCAGTATAATGTTATTATCGCGGACGTTCTATGGGGAAGTGGTGTACTCATCGTTTAGAGTCACTCGTTATAAGTGTTGGCAAGCGTTGTAATGTGAATAGACCAGGTACAGTTGGAAACAGCAGCAGCTGTGTTGTTCCATTTGCTTTGCAGGGAATATTATGCGTATTGATCTTACCAGTGGCAGGCAGTGCATGCCAAATAAACATCAGGATACAATGGCCATCAAAGGGGACAAATTTGGGCTCTGATAACCCCCAGAGTGGAAGTGCACAGCGGGTCTACCCGCAATCTTGCATGCTGTGTGCATCCTAAAACGGTTGCCATTGTGCTGAGTGTCACCTCTTTTTTCTTTGTTTTTTTTTTTTTAATTTCATGGGAAAGAGAGGCCTATTCATTACCATTTTTTTTTCTATAATTATGACAGTTTCTTCCATTCTGTTCCTATCCAAAGAGCACCCATATAGTATAAAAAAATAATGGCATGATGCCAAGTCTGATATCAAATTATACCTCCACCACATAATACATTACAAAAAATCTCTCTCTCTCTCTTTATTTGATATCGGGGGAAAATATGAATTTCCACGAGGAAGATGGCCACTACTATCAAACAAAAGGAAATACAGCTATTGAAAATCAATAACAAAACGAACCACTAAAAATACCGCGATAATAATCACATATTTTGAATAGATGCTAGTGCAAGCAACGCATGAACATGCCAACTTTCTTTATTTTAAGAATCAGGCAGTCACAAGTTAAGACCAAACAATCAGCCTTACATATTGGATTTTCCATGAAAATAATCTAAATGGGTTGTTTAACGTTTTTAGAAATATCTTTGTGATATCAGAGGATCTAGGATCGAGGGCAGAAATGGCTTAGAACTGCTTTTTAGTAGCTTTCAGATAATTCATAGGCTACCCTTTGGTTGATCTACTGATGGAGGCTGAAAACTAATTATCATTATTTTTATTGTAAATCTCTCGCGATGGCACCAGATTTGTCTCAGACGAAATTTAACATTGAGCAGGATTTCTGGTACATAAAGAAAGATAATCTTATTTTTAATTAACGTGTGGATTAAAAGCTCTGGATTTAAACTGAGATGATATTAATTTTAATTAATAGGAGGATTATAAAGCTAAAATCCTAGATAAATAACTTGCAAAGAAATAAGAGCTAGATAACAGACAAAAGCCAGCGGTATATGACCATGGTGGCGGATAGAAAGATCACACAGATGATAGCTGACATGTTGAAAGAGCGCTGGTAGAGCAGTTACAGGCATTGCAATGCATGTTTTATGCTAGAATAGCAAGGTTGTGATTAGGATCACAGGCTGCTCTGATGAATGTTTGATGTTAAGAACAAAGTCATTCTGACCCGAAAAATATTCAAAATGTCTAACATGAAACGGGCATCTCAGTAACTGGCGCCGGTTTTCATCTGATGAAAGGCTGAATTGCCGCCCCTGCTATACATGCATTCGCTCTTTCTCTTGAAGATGTAAATTACACACAGAGCCAATCTCACTTCAATCAAATACCGGAGATAGAAAGTAATAAATATGGTCTGCTTTTCATACATACATTGTGATAAATTAAATGCATTCCAAGCATACACATTTTAGCCCACTTGGATTCAGAGTGGGTAGTTCCGTGTGCATTTCCTTAATGCTTTTTTCATATTTTCTTTCTTTCTTTCTTTTCTTTCTTTTTTCATTTTTTCTTTTCTTTCTTTCTTTTTTCGTTCTTCCTTTTTTTTCCTTTTGCAAAAAGAGCAGGTTTCTTAAGTACATGCACATATAATGTTGGGTTTTGAACTCTTAAGCTAAACGAATTCAGTAAACATGATTTCTGTTTGGTGCTTTCATAAGAACATAGGGGCTCTAAATAGATTCTAAGTCTCTTGATCCAATTTGTCCTGTACTTTTCAAACTTCAGTGGTAATCGTACATCCAGAGAAACTAATAAAGACCTCTTTTCTCACATGGATTTGTACCTAATCACGACTCTTGTAAGTAGTGTTACCGGTAAAAGTAGGACTACATGATATGCTGAAGGAGAGAAGAGAAGATTAGAACATCGAAGTGACCGTTTTGCATGCTCCACTGAATTTAATTGCCAATCGATAGAAAAAGGCAATCTCTATTTGCCATCGTGTAGTCCCCCTACATGTCTGTACTGTAGGTGTTTTGTTCACAGGTATCTTTAAAACACACTTTTCTCGAGTAAGCTTTCAACTCTTCTCAACATTCAAGAAATTCGCGTGAAATTAGGTTTTACTTCCACTACACCCAAGCACGTCCCAACGCTTTGAATCCCGAGAGCTTAAAAATTGTATTTCCTAGCATGAACCATGAGTGACAGTTTCAGGCCAAGGGTATTTAGTGCAACATTGATATTATCTTATTATCTTGTTATTATTTTTATTATTAAATAAATGTATCGAATTCAGAGAGTTAAAATGCAAGATAAGACGGATATAGTAATCTGCATTTAACTGAAAATTATAGTATATCACCATGTGACTGGTTTTTCCCAAAGTTCAGCATAGTTCTATGTGTCATTTACTGTGAGGCAGTGAAGAGAACCACAGCGCCACTTGATCTTCCATACATTTTAGGGATACGGTTGTCCACAGCTGTTAACTCCTTATGACATAGCTTGTGTAATTAAAACAGGCTTTGAGAATCTCTCTTCTTTGTTACGTTCTGTATACGTCTTTCAACCTCCTGGTGGAGGTTATCTCGCTCTTCTTTGTGGTACTTCAGAGACTAGATCTATGCTTGCATCTATTTTAACCCTTAACCTGTCAAATGAAACTGCTCGAATGTCAGAATTGCCATGATAATATTAATATTAATGTTTAAGAAATGTCACTTTATGCTACAAGGTGATATAAGAAGGGTACCGTATTATTATAATTATTGTGTACCGTTTAAATGGAAATAATCCTTCAGTGCAAAGTATTACTTGTATCAGCAAATCTTTGGTCAGACTGGTCCCTTGGTACTTCTAGAGTTAATGCGATATCTTTTTACTGGCCTCTCAAGTATCATTGTGGATGTTCGTTATGTGTGATATATGTATGACTGAATTTGTAGACATGTTTGGCCGCATGTGTTTGAGTGTGTGTGTATGTCAGTTCTCGTGTTTATGTACGTATATCAGTAATAGTATGTTTGTGTGTGTATATTATTAAATATTTATGTGTAGCTGAAAGATTGATATTTAGTAGCTCTGACATCATTCACCCCGTGTGGTGTCTACCATAGCTGAACATGGACAGAGCTGAAGAGAAACAACCTGAAGCTTATGCTTGTTGTACTGCTAAACAGAATTATCACTGACATTGCAGGAGCCCCAGCTGAGCATAATTCCCTGCAGGTGTTTGTAGACTGTCAGGAAATCAATAATCGGCTCCAGAATAAGATGGAATTAGATGTCATAAATTGCATTGCAGGCCATGCACCTGAGCCGAGATATCTAGTATTGACGTAGATATGTGAAGTTCTAGAGCTAAAAAACCCACACAGCTGTATTTTATAATATGATAGGACTTTCCCCCGCTATCTGACCTATACATATATACTTTGAGATAAGCCCTTTTTTTCTTCATAGTTTAATTATTTACCCAACCCACTGAAATATGATTTTCACAATATTAAAAGGCAACCTATTGCACCACCTTGTTCCCTGAAAACTACACTTGTTTGCTATATGTTAAACAAAGAGATGTTCAAACTAGATTACTGCACTTTGTTCGAAAGAGAAATTTCCAAGAAAAGACGTTTTCTGTCAAAGTACGTTTAAAGATTCTGTAATAACATGTTCAGGTTTGTTTCATCCAGCGGGAGGAGGAGAATATGGGTATGTGGAAAAAAAGAGCCAAGAGGCCATAATTCTTACTAAGCACAAGGAATTTATTTCACATATAGTTTATTTATAGTTTATTTAGTTTAAATCAACAGCCTAATTGAAAAACAAAGTAAAGAAAGTCACTTCAAGGCAAATACTACTTTAAATGAAAAGACTGAAAAAGCAAACCATTCGAACCTTTAATTGCTAACAACTCGGTTTCTGAAGAGATAAAACGTGAATCTGGTACAATTCTAAAGGTTAAAATGTCCTCTATTGAATGCAGTTCGAGCCATCAGTTGCTAATGTCACCAAATATAAATACACTTTTTGAAAAGCAAACTGACGACACTCACTTTAAGAGCAATACTGCTTTAAATGGATATGCTGAAGAAGCAAGTCATTCGCATCTTTAATTGCGAATAAGTCGGGTTTGTGACGAGATACAAAGAACAATTTGGTACTACCATTTTAAAGCCTAAATGTCCTGAATCGAATGTAGTTTGATCCATCAGGGGCCGATGTCACAAAATATATATGTTCTGAAAAACAAATTAAAGACAGTTCCTTCAATGAATTTAATGCTTCAAATGAAATGACTGAAGAAGCAAGTCATTTGCATCTTCAGTTGCAAATAACTCGAGTTTGTGAAATGATACAAATATGACTGTGGTACCATATTCGAGCTTAAAATGTCCTTTAACAAATGCAGGTGCTGATGCCACAAATTTAAAAAAAAAAAAAAAAAGATGAAGAAAGTCACTTCATAAGAATTAATGCTTTAAATGGACAGACTGAATAGCAAGCCATTCGCATCTTCAACTGCGAGTAATTCGGGTTTCTGAGGAAATAAAAAGACCAATGTTGTGAAATTTTAAAGGTTAAAATGTCTTCTGTTAAATACAGTCTGAGTCATCTGGGGCTTATGTGATCAAATATGCGTATTCTGAAAAACAAACTAAAGACAGCCACTTCTAGAAAAACAATGTTTCAAAAGGGCAGGCTGCAGAAGGAACGTATCTTCAGTTACGAATAACTTAGGTTTGCGAAGAAATATAAGACGACCATTTTAAAGCTCAACATGCCCTTTATTGCGTGCAATTTTAGTCATCAGGAGTGGATCTCACCAAATATATTTCTGAAAAGCAAACTAAAGACACTCATTTCAAGGGAAATAATGAGCCTCTAAATGGGTATACTGAAGAAGCAAGTCACTAACATCTTCAGTTGCGAATAGCTCGGGTTTGAGAAGACATACAAGCATGAATTGGGCACTATTTTAAAGCTTAACATGTTCTCTATTGAATGCGATTTTACCCATCAGGAATGGATGTCACCAGAATTAAATTTACCTATTCTAAAAAAAAAAAAAAAAAAGAAATTACTTCAATGAAATAAATGCTATAAATGGATAGACTGAAAAAGTAAGTCATTCTCATCTTCAGCTGCGCTGGTTTCTAGATTTCTTGCAGAGATACCACGGCGTTTCAGACTGAAAGCATTATTTCCATTGATATAACCATCTTCAGTTTGTTCTTCCGAATATTATATTTGAAAGCATAAGCCAGTAATAACTCAAACTGCATGTAAAGCATTTTTCCCGTCAGAGTCCCATAAAAACTTTGCTGTTTTGCCCTATACTTTTAAAGCATTATTTCCCTTGAAGTGGCTGTGTTTACTTCGTTTTTAAAAAAATGTGTCTTTGATGACAACAGCCCCTGATGGCTCAAACTGCATTCGACAGAGGATATTAAATTTAATCTTCAAAGTGGTACCAAACTGGTATCTCTTCACAAACAAGAGTTTGTCGCGATGGAAGATGCAGTCTATCTATTTAGAGCATTATTACTATTGAAGTGATGTCTTTATTTCGTTCTTCCGAATATTTATATTTGATGGCTTTAGTAAGGACATGTTAAGATCCAAACTGCTACCAAATACATCTTTTTATCTCTTCAAAAAACCAACACAATCTCAAATAAATATGGGAATAAATCGTTATTTTACTCACTATATTTAAGGCATTGTTTCCCTTTAAGTGATTGTTTTCACATTGTTTTTCAACAAAATATCTTTGATGACACCTACCTCTGGTGGCTCAAACTGCATTCGACAGAGATCATTTTAAGCTTTAAAAAGGGCACTTAACTGGTCTTTGTATCTCTTCGTCATAAACCCGTATAAATCGCATTTTGAGGTGCAATCTATCGATTTAAAGAGGAGGGGGGAGGAGGGGGGGGGGTGCGGGACGCGTCCTGGAGGTGATTTTTTATTATTATTAAAGATAGACTATTTTAACCTTTTCCATCGAATTCGGCATGTTCAAATTAGAGGAAATCAGTGGAAAAAAATCGACTTTTT
>JBCEWB010120850.1:0-11512 GCA_039654565.1 Peronia peronii | reverse complement strand
CGCTGTCCGGGCAAAATTTCCAAATTCCAAATTTCTACCCACAGAATTTCTCAGCAAAAATTGGCAACTTCTGAAAAAGCCGAGATAATCCTACTTCCTTTGGATTGAAAGGCTTAAGAAAAACAAATGGATGATAATATATTGTGAAATAATGTGCGAAGACAGGCAAGTTTCAGGTAGAAGCAAGTCGAAGTGGGTCAAAATCAGTGTTCATTGTTTCAGTTTGAATTAAATGGGGTAATGATACAGTCAGACCTTAGCTGAAACCTATAGGTTTGTTGTTTAAATGAGTGATATTCTTTAATTTGTGAGCATAAGTTTTGATGCAGATTTTGTGATATAGATACAGTTTCAGAGCAGGAGGATGATTTTTATTGTGATAATTTATGTATGCATTCTATCTCGAATGCTAGATGACCATCCCTAAAGACGGAGGTACAAACTTTGATCAGAATGTCTTCGCAGTCAGAATCCTGGCTGTTGATCATCAGAATTCAACAGAGTAAGTAGTTATTTGCACTTCCCTTGTTGAAGCCTTTATGAGGCACTGAGGTACAGAACGTTGAGGTACAGAGAGAGAGGCAAAGTCATTTCGTAGCTGTAAGAATAGGAATTAATTCCTTATCTATACATAGTTGACACACACTGAATATCACTGGTCATTTTCAGGCTCGGTGATATTTAGTGAAAGAATTTTGATTTTGGCCGATTTAAGTAGCACAGGAATTTATCACAAGGTAGAAAAATGAAGTTTTACTTGAGGAAAAACCTATGATTTTCAGACTGACAGCATCGGTCGGCCACAGTTTTGCTGAACACGTGTCCTCCTTGTATTGATCTAGCAAAAGCATAGATTCTTGTCTCACACATCACACCCAGCCCCTGGCCTCATCCTCATCTTTAACTCTTTAAAACTGGTTGGATGGTGGGAGTATCCGATGGCTTCAGCCACAATACCCAGTGGACGGTGGGAGCGTCCGGTGATATTTATAATAGATTTGTTGTTTCCGACCTGGAATTTTGTATTCTTCTTAAAATCATTTCCAATCCAACTTTTTCATATTATAGAGCAGCGCTAATAGCAGGAGTGCAATGTTGGATTGCTAAACATTTCAGCTACTTTTGCATTGTCTCCTGGATTTATTTATATTTTTCTGTAAGCATGTGAACCAATGACAGTTGAGAAACCAAAACAACGTTTACTAAGGCATTCTGGAGCATCTCAGTTGTTTCAAGAAACTGAAGAGGAGAAAAGAAGTAGTAATAGACTCTCAGATACATCTAGATCTAGTGATGAAAGCAGTTTGAGTAGTGACAGTGATCCACATAGGGGACCTATCAAACTAGATCTAGATTATAAATAAATTGTTCAACACTCACTTGGAGTGAGTTGATAATTTTATATACTTCATTTTGTTACTGCTTTTTGTTATTTTGGAATTGGTTTCCTCACTTGCCCATCCAGTTTCCTTCAATTTGATATACAACACATATCTTTTGAATGACGGTATTATCAGAACAAGGGCTTTGGAATGCCATACATAATTCTCTTTCATCTGGAGAAAAAAATCCTGGCACATAGAGGACAAAAACTTGGGTTTTAAAGAGTTAATCCAGTGTTTATATGGGCAAAGGCAGACCCTCGTCACAAATGAGAAAGATGCAAGATTTGGGTTTGTGTTTCTTTTTCCATACTCCTCACATATTGCAGTAAGTGGTGCATTTGTGTAACATAGCAAGTTTTGTACCCACAAAGATTTGGCTCTTGGTCTGATGTTTGCTTTTTTTTCTTTTCTCAGAGGATTCTGCATCTCAGAGGATGCCCAAGTCGTACTCACAGATCAGGAAACAGGGGTTTTTGCATTTGTAAGTTATTGACTGTTGTTTTTTTTTTCACATTACATGTTGTGTATAACTAACTCGGGTATTTGTTCTTGTAACTCTGTGACTCCCAATTTTCATCAACTAATGGATGGTTTTGTTAGAGATGTCTGCATTTGTTCTTCATCCTTTTCTTGCTCCTCCTCTCACCTACACATCCTGTCACAAACATTATGCCTTTTCCATCCTAGTTGTGTTAGGCAGGTATCAGAGCATAGGAAGTTAACAGTGATCTCCTCAGCCAGGCTTACAAGTGGAATGTGCTGCATGAAGAGATGTTGTTTTATTTCATCAAACAGGTTCACCACATGGTTCTGTATGACAACACAGCCAGAGGATTTGTCCGGCCTTATTGTATTGCCTATGTCACCACAGATCAAAGGTGAGCTGTCTGGAATAAGACATGAGCATCTGTACTATAAATCTGCAACAAAACCCATAGAAAGCTTGTGGACTCGAAAACTACAGAATGTATCCATACGAAATTTGGTACACAACATTATTGCATAAAGATGTCTATTTCTACTTATATAAAGGTGAAAAAAACTTACTATGTTTGATGTTATTCTAGAAAGGTGATAATAATTGAATAGTAAACTCATGAGAGTATTTGATCTGAATTGTACATTCGATATAATCAACACTTTCAAAGCACCAAACGCATTTTCTTTGAGTAACATTCAGTTTATTCATCCAAAAATACCAAGATCAAGGTGCGCACGTTTGCCTTACACTTTATGTTGCAGGAAGTATTGGTGTGACCTATATTTAAAAAAATCTCCCATGAAGGCTGTGGGTTCTCTTCTAGTAGGTGAAATATCTGTAGAAGTGCTGTTGTGAGACTCAGGCAATGCTGATTGTAAACTTGATTCCTATGGTTGGTAGTGGAGCATGGGGAAAGTCACAAACATCAAAGCCACATACTGGCACCCCTTGACAGGTCCTAGGATGGAACCCACATACAAAGTGACTATGGCGTAAATCATGGACCTCCAGATAATGAGTTGTAATGTGAAGTAGGAAGGAGCAAGTTATTCTGTGGTGATATGCCTCTAATTTGAAATTTCCTGTCAGAAAGCATTTGAAATTCGTATCATGATATAAGCACTTGCTGATAATCTGTTTTTGTGTGCACATGTGTGTGTTGTGCCTTTGACTATGTTTTATTAAATCCAGAACTGTTGATTTTATCAATCATGAATCAAAATTTTCTGTGAAGAACAGATAAGGTTT
This sequence comes from Peronia peronii, assembly GCA_039654565.1. Classification (NCBI taxonomy): domain Eukaryota; kingdom Metazoa; phylum Mollusca; class Gastropoda; order Systellommatophora; family Onchidiidae; genus Peronia; species Peronia peronii. Next base: position 8,398 of record JBCEWB010120850.1, on the reverse strand, counting down.
GTCATTGTTGTCTCAAGTTGCTGTTTCTTTGCATCGACAGCCATTATAAGTATAAGGAATGTTCCATGCAATTATCAGACTGCATGTCTAGTTTTATGTATCAGCATTGGTATGATATGTTTGAAAACACTCAGAGGTGAAAGAAAACAGCTCTGTGTTGAGAATAAATCGCTGATAGCTGAGTTAAATGGCTTATTTTTAGAACACAACTGGACATTGACTGGGCATTTCTTTTTATTTGTTTGATTCACCAGAAAATTGATGCACTTCTATGAGGAGATTTCATGGCAGTTTAAGAAGGTAAGTCAGTACTGTAGGCTTGGAGACAGTGCCTGGTCTGTCTGTCTCTTTGTTTTCTTTAAGGCTTACAGGTATAGTCATCATTTTTGTTTTGGAAGTGTCTGCCAGGTTCCGGGAATGGAGGGTGGGGGTGAGGGGGGGTGGTGTTTATCTATTATGGCTGCCGTTTATTCTAGCCTCTACTTTACATTTGTCCTGATCTCTTTGTAGTTAGGGTGGAGTAGGAGTTGGTGTTAAGTGCACTAAAGGGACCTTTCAGCACTGAATAATGTATTGGTCCTCATCGTGTAGAGTTCTGAGGGTATGGAGGGAGGGGTGTTATGTCTATTCTGACCTCTGAAGGCCTTGTGTTTTACCTTTGTGACAGGTTGCCAGATATCTGAAGTACGGGAACCGGATGCTTTTTGTTGGAGACCTGGAGACACACCTGAAAGATCTGGAGTATACCAAAGGTTTGTCAGTTTACACTGAAACATTGCTGTCCCACAACAGGGATTTTGCCAGTGCTTGGATCATTAGGGGGTGCCCGATAACTTCAAATGAAGTTGAGGGTTAAGGCAATGAAGAAGGAGAGGAACGAGACTTGTAAGCTGAAACCCAAAGGCATGCCTGTAGGCCTAAGTAATACTTGGTTTGACAATAGCATGCCTATAGGCCTAAGTAATACTTGGTTTGACAAGCTGTGTGCTTGTTCTTTGTTATGTAGAACATATCATGCAGAAAAGCCGAAACATTTTCACCAGGATGGGGATTATTCTGCAGTATGAAATTGGGTATTTGTTGAGATGAACTGTGATTGTATAACAAGTCTTTCTCATAACATCATCTGTGACAGAATTGTTTAATACAAAGTAATGTTAGTTACAAGCCTGAGATTCTCTATTTTGTTCCAGGATTTCTATTAAATCAAGTGTCTAAGATGAGGTTAAAAGATCCAGAGGGTGTGAAAGGCAATGCTCAAGATTCTCGCAAGAATGCAGAGAATGAACTGTATAAAGGTCTGCAGAACATTCGACAGTCATCCACAGAGATCAAGGAGATCCTCTCTATCCTGAAACCACTTTTGGTAAGGCAAGCTTACACTTAAGCATCAACTGGAGACAAATGTAGGAATACCTAAATCCATGCAAAATTCTGTTGGCATTAGTTTTGAAGAAATATTGTGATGCATAAGTGAATATTTTATTATTTGCAGTTTCAGACAGAAGTGCCTATTGTGTTCGTTTGCATTTTGATCTGTATACAAGAAGTCTAAGCTTCTATGATAATAATACTTTCATTTCGTGGAAATGTTGTGCGTCAAATTCTGAAAATTAGTGCTGTCAATATTTTTTTCTTGGTGGGTGGCCATAAATCTTTTTACAATCAGGAATTTTGTGACTTGCTTGAATCTTTCTGCTACTGTGCTCAGTTGGAAAAATGCTCAAAGAGTTTATCTCTGGCTGAAGATCTTAATATCTCCCTTTTGTACAAAAGTTAATGACCATTGCGTTCAGGCATCCACTTCTAACAGCCACATAGTTTTGCAGGGTGATATTTGAGTCAAGCCCTGTCAACACTGTTAAGTTTCAGAAGAAATAATTCACTTCTCTTTTAGTTTGCTCCTTGTCTGAGAACTCATAGCCCTGATAATTAACACCTTAGCAATGCAACAACAACAACAACAGCAAAATATAAAGGCAGAATGAGAGAAGAGAGAAAGGGTGGGAAAAAGTAAGTTAGTAAATGTTGAATTACTTCCAGTAAAGTGTATAGAAACAGGTGTCCATACATTTACCAAAATGTAATTGAGTTATGGCACATTGGTCTATTGACATAAATGTGTCACATCAAACTGATGCCTGTATTTTAAATTTTTTTTTCTTCAAGAAATGGGCAGACAGCTTTGTGAGCAGACATTTTCTGTCTGTTGTTCTGTGTATATTTCCCTTCCAGCCGATACATCCTGTGTAACTGACCTTACTCTTTCTCTGGCACAGACAGACCGCAAGTTGGAGGCACGGTTCCGATTGCTGGAGGACAGAGCCTTTCAGAAATGCTGCCCGTCAGGGGGAGACAAACTGAGCCTGCAGGATGGCTGGTTCAATGACTTATCCTCGCTGGAGGAGCTGGACCTGAGATGTAAGTTTTGCCACAGTCTGACAGGGAAAATATTGGTGCCAGAATGTCAGAAAATACAGGTGTCATAATGTCCATTTGTGTCAGAATGCCCAGATGTCAGAATGTCCAGTATCTTCTCAGTTTTGGCTTCTTACCCCCTTACTCTGTCATCTCATCACAAGTTGTACACCAGTCATGCCCATCCATCACAGTGTTCTTTCCCTGCTTAAATGCTTGTAGTTATCCATGTCCCTGGCCTTTCTGGACATGATTATTTGTGAACAGCCAGTCATACAAACATATGCAAGGACTAACCTTTACTACCAAAATAGCACATAGAAGATTCAGAGCCAAATTTTCTGTATAACTGATCCTCACCAATTGTCTCACAACTTACAGCCAAGTTTGTCCTGCCAAGCTCTGAGTCCACTTTAAATTAATGACACAGACGGCCATTGACGGTTAGTGAATGTCAGCTGTGGAGTAACACAATTTCCTGCCAAAACTGGTTTTCAAGGTTTCGTCAAGGCATTTCCGTGTCTCAGATCTGAAGGATCCTGTAATCACTGTGGCCAGTGATTTGTACATGTCATACTTAATACTTGTGGTGATGTACAAAGTTGTACAGTTGGCTCTATTGAGGACAGTGAGGAATTTTTTCAGCCAGTCTGACCATCATCCCAAAATATGACAGAATTGGATGTTAGTTGAAACTTACATTGAAAGCATGTGATAATGTACATTTGAATTTGTGTATGTGCATGTGTGTGTGAGCATGTGTACATGCCTGCATGCACAAGTGTATGAGCGCAAAAGTGTGAGCAGCTGTTATAAAAGATAAGGAAATAAAGAGATATGGATATCACATATATTCACAATGGACTTGCCATCAAATGGATTCTTATTTATTTTTGCTGTTTGTGATGTATGACATCAGAACAAAGAATTTTCTCTTGTCATCATCATCATCAATTCCTTTTTCACCCTTATCAGGGTATAGGCTGCGAACAACAGCCTTCCACTTTCTCCTATCCTGGACACTGCTCACTGCATCTTTCCACTGTAGCCCTCCTCTCTTCAAATCATCTTCCATGAGTCTTCTCCAGGCTGATTCATGGCCTACCCCTATATCTCTGTCCCTGTGGATTCCATTGAAGTGCATGCCTTATAGTGCTGCTGCATGGCCTTCTAAGGGTGTGTCCCATCCACCTCCATTTTCATTGACCTATCTCTATTGATTTCTGTCCTATCCTTTCCCAGAGAACTACATTTTGAATGGTATCTGGCCATCTGATATGCAGGATCTTTCTCAAGCAGCCATTTATGATCCAGTAGAATTTGATGTCTGTGTAAGTTGAGTGGTTGTAGTGTGGATGTTTCCACTCTTGTCTCTCTCTCTCTGTGTTTGTTACAGGTGGATCACTGAGTGAGCCCAGGATGTCACCTCTAGCTCTCTTCAAGCACAAGGAGTACAAGGTAACACAGTCAGATAAGACACCTCAGTGTTTGTTTGTTTGTGTTAGGGTTTAGCAGTACATGAGCATGATCACGGCTATATTGTGCCAAACACGGTAAGATACGTTTACACATCAAGAAGAGGAGAGGAAAGAGAGCGGGACAGAATACAGGAGCAAGGAGAGAGAGAGAGAAGAGATGTCACCTGTGGAACGTCAAGGATGGCATTCCATTGGAGACATCCCTCTGATGGCGGGCTTTCACTGCCTGAAGGTGGGAGCAAGAGCCTGCTTATATACCCTGGGTCCATGCTGGCCACTATGGTTGTTATAGGACATTGGATACTGGGTTAGCTTTGAAATGAAGTAGAAAAAAAATGGTCTATGAAAAAGATTGTTGCTGATTTTTAAGTCAGTTTGACTTAAGGCCTCCGTGTACTGGGTGTCTAGCTGTGCCTCATAGTGATAAATATTGGAGATGAGATTGTTGTCTACCAGATCATCTGACAAAACAAACTGGTGGTTATACAGTCTGACAAAACAAACTGGTGGTTATACAATCTGACAGAAAAAATCGGATTTCTAAGAATGTCCATCTGTAGTGGGAGATGACAGAACAGGACTGAAGAGGAAAATCTAGGCTGGGATTTTTGACAGTGGCTTTGATATGTGACTAGTTGGAAAGATATTTCATGCACAAACACATAAACAGAGAGAGAGATGGAGAAATGGAGACACTTCACTTTCAGTGTAGTGAAATGTTGAAAGGCCAGAAGTGATTCAAATGTTGAAACATGCCAACCTTTTTTGATGTTGGATTTCAATGAATTTTAGCAAGGACAAGTCAAATCAATGTCATGCCAAGTCAGCCCAGATAATGCTTGTTTTTGTTGCTTGATCACAGCAGCTGTTGGCCATGTGAGCTGGCATTGAACAGTAGACTGTTGGTGTGTAACTGCAGTGTCTGTTTGCATGTTACTGTGATTTTCTGGTGGTGATTTTTTAGTTTTTTAAACCTTGTTGTTTTATTTTTGAATCCATTATGTAACAGAAACAGTATGCCATTGGATTTGGAGAAAAGATTATCTCAGTATGATTATGAAACCAAAGCTGATACTCCAAAGTAAAAGATAGCACAAATCTTTGGTGATGTCACTCTTAGAGATAAATATTAAAAATTATATATGCCAGATGAATAAAAAAGACTGACGGCATAAAATCTTACATATATTCATTTAGTTTGACCATTGTAAATCAGAAGGTGTAAAATTGTAATTGCTCCAAAAATGTACTTTTTTTTCTTTCCTTTTTAAACAGAATTGAAAACTTTCTCGTACTCAATAAGCAGATTATTTAATTACCATTTTCTTTTGTGTACAGCAACACCCAGTGTATATTTTATATGTTTTCTTTATTTGCCTGACAAAGAGCTAATTGAACTAGAAATTTTGTCAAGCATTATTAATTTGATCAGCATCCAGTTCTTCATATTGTTTTTTGCTTTTTTTTTAGTGTATTTGATCAGTTACTGGTTAGACAGTCATCTTAGAATTAAGACATTTTTATAAAATGAAAACAAAACTGATTATGACCATATGTGGGATATTTTTGTTCTGATCCAGCCAGTCCTTGTGGAAACCAAGAAAGCCAAGCGTTTCAATGCTCCTCTGCGTGGACTTCACGAGCTGTGCTCTTGGGGAGCCAAGGAAGGTCTGAAAAAGTTGCGTCATATACACGAGGTAAGCAAGTAATCTGTGCTGGCACAGGCAGATAGGGAAGAGCATTGTTTTGAGAGATAATCAGCAACGTTTGATTTGTGAGATTCTTCTTAACTTCTATTTTTAGTTTTAAAATGTGGTAAATGTAAGGGTGGGCTGAATCAGTGAACTAGCTGATTCGCGACACGAACATTTAGTGATCCTGATTCAATGAACATGAATTTGAATGGAGGTCAAGATAATAGCCATGAAATGCAGAGATATATTCAATGCTTCCCAAAATAATTATAGGTCAATTCAGGCTTAATTTGACCCCAATTCATTTCAAAAATTCGAATAAGACCTTGATTCCAGAGCTTCTGAACACAGTACTGCAGTGTTGGAGATGAGCTTTCAAGTTGTAACTTGTGCAAAAGTAGGTCAACATTACATCAGTTGTCTAGCGGAGTTGTGTAGACCTACATCTGTTTTGTTACATTACATTCGGGGCGACTGTGAAATCTTCTGCAGATCACTTTTTATTTCCTGTTTTATTTTATTTTGTTCCTGATTATATTTTTGTTTTGTTTTATTAAGGGAATTGAGGCAGACACAGCATTTTAATATCAATTATGCTCAGACATCCTAACCACTCTATGCTATCGTATGCATTATTGAAGCTGATTGTAGTGGAGTACATAAGCGTGTATCTGTTTGATCTTGGCCCACTAGCTCTCTTTGAGATGTAAACACGTAGGCTAAGACACCATCAATACTGGGCTCATTATTATTTATAACCGATCATCACAAAGGAAGAGTGTCATGTGAGCTTGTTCGTCCTAGATTTGGCTTGATTCAGGTCAAATAAAAAAATTCAAACACCCCTCTTGATTTCCAGTAAGACATTGTGCAGGGGAAAAATAGCTTAGTACAATATTTCATTAGTGTTATGGTCACAATTTGTACGGGATATGCTGATCTATTTATTTAAAGTTTTTTAGAAACATGGTATCTTTTTGGTATGATATTGTTATTTATAATGTTTAAAATTGATTTATTATGGTGAAATGTTTCTTGTACTTCCCATTTTTTCCTTCTGGCCTGATGCGCCTGATTTATGTTCAGATTTGGTTGTGATGTGGGATTCGACAGATTCGAATTGAACTTCCCAAATTCACTGAATTTTGAAGTACGAATCGAATCAACCCACCCTTGAGTAAATGAGAACATACATGTCCACTTTAATCTTCATAAGAACTCGATGTTCAGCTTAACTGCCACCACTGAAAATAGTATAGTCTGTCCTATGTGAGGCTGCGATTTCTGAAATGATAGCATCATTTTATGATGATGATGATGACGAGTCAACACATTTTCTGTGGTTCACCTTCTGATGAGCTTTTATCTGTTTCCTGTGATCCTGACAGTACTTCAAGAGAGAGCTGGCACTGCTGGAACTGGAGAAAAATGAATCTAAATTGCTACGTAAGTTGCTGATTCACATGTCGTTGCTCTTTGTTGCTCTGTCTCGACTTTTGGGCTATTTGGAGATAGATTTGTAATATGAAAAAGGGGTAGTAAATCTACCATATAATGTAATTATTTCACCGATCACTTGGCCAGACAGGTAGATTTTTAAAATCATTTTGTCTTATCTCCTATGCGCAAAAATAGTTGCTAAACATAAAACGTGAATTTTCTCAAAATGCGAAAAATAGAGATAGAGTGACAGAGAACTGAGCTCATGATGTGCATTCTGTCTCAAATACCAACTTATCTTGTTAGGTGGTCGGTCATTTCATCAAGCATAGGGTATAATCTTACACACCAAATAAATATCAATCTTGTCAATGTTAGTTGCCATGTAATAGATTTGTTCCATCCAAGGAAAAGACTGGAAATCCCTGCATCTATTTTTAGCAGGAGCCACAAACACTCCAAACTGTTCACAAGTTTGCCTCGCTTCTTGATTTAACCCTGTTATGGTAGGGGGGAATTCATGACTGAAACTCTTCTCTGTGAGACTATTGAACCTAGATGCTCTCCTAATAATATCAGTAGTGAGCAGTGTTAATGATTTAGTGGTGTTCGAAATGCCTGACGTATTTTTGGCGCTGGGTTCTTCCTGAAATCTTATGTTCTACTGTTGTTGTGGGATTTTGTGGTGGAGCGCAACCCACATAAGTGAGTGTTCTATTTTTAGCAGGTTGTACAAACACTCCGCCGGGGATTTCCAGCTCTGTGCTTAGTTGAATATGAACTATTGTGTCAGTATTGTGCAAATATTTGTGTGGAATATCTCGGAATGAGAAATTTGTTTAACTTTTGTGTGACGAGTGAGTGAGATCAGTGAGGAGGAATGTGATCAGTAGACAGTGTGAGTTACACGTCAGCCAGTACGACCAGTCTGAGTGGACCTGGCATAGACCAAAACTGAGTCAGTCAAGACTATCCCAGGTGGTGATAATGTGTGTGGGCTTTGCTTGGTTTCTGTGGTGCATCAAAAGACACTATACCAATAAGACTGGACACTAGGCCAGTTTTGCATTTACTGTGACATGCAGCGCCCCCAAGCGTTGAGAGTGTACAACCTCTAAACAGCAGTGGCGGCAATCATGAAACCAAGAAGAGGAGCGCAGGCATTGATTACACAAACTCAAGGACCATGTAGCAATGCCAACGGAGCCTCGCTGCCGCGGGGAAAAAATCGGCGTTAGCGTAGAATTTTACCCTCGTGTTAGAAACGGACCTATAACTTTAAAACTAATATAGTTAGAACAATATATTATACATCATATTAAAGCTGAGAAAGATATCTTTCCAATGATGTATTGTTTGTCTTTGAGA
>JBCEWB010120828.1:0-11513 GCA_039654565.1 Peronia peronii | reverse complement strand
CCCCCCAAGCCCTTGTCTTTTACAAAATGCTTCTCATCAACGCGTCGCTCAGAACGTAGCATGCAAATCGAAGCATCGATTCAGGAGGAAAAAAACACAACAAACAAACAAACAAAACAAAAAACGAATACCAGGATAATGTAACAAAATCAATGAAATACTACAACACAGTGCACAGGGCATACTACGAATGTGCAATTCAGACCATATCGAAAAATTAAAATTCGAGTTACTTGAATTTCGCCCTCAAAATCAACGCAATTTACAGTAAATAATTATCCCCCCCCCCTCCCCCCAACCCCCCACCCACCCAAAGTGCTCTTCCCTTATAAATAAACAAGTTTGCCTTCGTGCAGAAATACAAACAAACACACTAAACTACACACTGTTCAGATCTCCTTTGACAAAACCTCACATATGCAGAAAATTAAATTTTACAGGAGAGGCAAAAAAAAACAACAACAAAACAAAACAAAACAAAACAAAACAAAACAAAACCCACTATTTCAATTTGTTACTTAGTAATAATTTTTCGTTTTTGAAAAACAAAAATAAAAACATCTTTATTTTTCAAGATTCAGACATCGGACCAAGAACAAAAGATGCCGTCATGAGATCGGGAATTCGAATCTGACAAAAAGCTTATTTAATCACAGATAATATGCAAGGCTTTATCAGAAAAAAAGGGCAGTGTTAACACGCGCGTGCAGGTTATAACCTGGTGGGGCCAACTTATATCTTATTCTGTGCTGTGTTCTCATCTGACCTACGTTCCATCAAGGCAACCACTCCGGCCTGCCATGTTCTCCTTATAATGTGTATGTATATAATAAATTGGTTAATGTCAGTAGAAAATATCGGCCTGTCTTGTCTCTTGTAACGTTCGCAGTCTGTGATTCAGCCGGTAGATGTCGCTTCTCATAAATCAGAACGAGGCTCGACAATGCCAGCTAGCGCACCCCAACAAAATGGCCTTTTACCTGAGTATTTCATTATTTATGTATTTATTTATTATTATTATTATTATTTTATTATTTTTATTATTATTATTATTATTATTATTATTATTATTATTATTATTATTATTATAGGGATTGTTTTTGACCAGTCTTGTTATTTCCCTTTGCCAGACACAAGGGGTGTTGAACAAGCAGCATAAAGAGGGAATAAAAATGACTTTTGTTCTCTTTGTTTGAAATGTACATTATGAAAAAAAAACACACACACACACACAAATAAAAAAAATAATAAAATAAAAAAAATAAAAAAACAACGAACAAACAAACAAACGCATAAAAATCATTGTAGAAGGAAACTATTTTCTGCTTATTTAAAAAATTGCAGCAAAAAATGTTGTGATCATTTTTTTTAAATGGCCAGAAGAAAAGTGAGTTTTTTACTTCTTAGCATTGTTACTGAACAACCTTTGTGCCTGGTAAAGGAGAGTAATAGCGCTGGTCAAAAACATTCCTCATTATTTATTTATTTATTTATTTATTTATTTATTTATTTATTTATCATTTATTTATTTATTTATTATTTATTTATTTAATTGTTTATTTTACAAAATCTTGATTTACTTTGACGGTGCCTTTTTCTAAACATATAAAGAATGCAATACAGTTTTCAGAGAATGGTGAGCCATAATACCTGCAATGATGCAATAATGTCGTTTGTGATTATGGTAGGGAATGTACCTGAATCTGTGTGGAAACAACTACACTTTCATGATATTGTGTATTTGTTTGTTTGTGTTGGGGTTTAACGACACATCAGCACGATCACGGCTCTATTGTGTCGAACACGGTCAGATACGTTCACACGTCAAGAAGAGCGGAAATAGAGTGGGACAGAAGACAGGAGCAAGGAGAGCGAAGACATGTCAGCCCTGGAACGTCGAGGATGACATTCCATGGGAGACATCCCACTGATGGCGAGATTTCACAAGCCTGCAGGTGGGAGCAAGGAACCTACTTTTATACCCTGGGCCCCCGGGGGGAACTTCGTTAAAATAGTACTAGCAGAGAGGTTAGATTACATAGTATCTAACCTCTCTGGTCTTAGTGTTTTGTTAAAAGCACACTAGGATATCCTCACAACATGATAACTCAAATACCCAAACTTGCTGACCATACCTGTACAAAACATGTTGAAAAACGGGACGCAACTATCATTTTTACTACTTTTCGGCGATACAGAGGCGAAAGATTAAACGGAAATCTCACATTTATGAAAGAAAGAAAGAAAAAAGCAAAAACAAACACAACAAACACTTAAGTGAGACTTCTAGCTTCGTCACAAGTATCTACAATAACAGTAAGTTATACCAAAAAGATGCCACCCGTATATTTCAAATCAAGATCCATAAAAAAAAATTACGCAAACTGAATAATGATTCGTCTTAAGAAATGAGGAAGACAAATCAATAAATAAATCAATCACTGAGTCAGTCAGTTAGTCAATCAATCAATCAATGAAAATCAATCATATCTTCGGCGTATCTATAGCATAGAAAAGCTGTGTCATGTAATCAAGAGTTTATCATGTTATTGGTGCCACGATCCATTACTCTCACAAACTGGTTTATTTCTCCAGCATTTCAGAGGTCTATTTAAAAACAAATTCTGCACTACTTTGCACTTCCATAGATCAGCGTTTTTCATTAAACGAAAACGCAGTCACAATGCTCTTCCGTAAAATATCTCACCTCTTGCACATTCAACATTTTTTTTTTTAATTTATCACTCCATATGACAGAATTTAAACGCTCGAGGAATCTTCGTACCGAAAATGTATTAGGATATTTGGGAAGAATAGTTTATATTCCGAGCTAAGAGAGCAAATTGACATAATAGATAAAACTCAAAAACATTTTCTATTTTGAGCAAGGGATAGCATCTTTAATAGTACACAAGGCAACTCATTTCACTAACTTTTCTATCATTTCCTTCCAGTTCCAATAATATCACAGAGGCACGTTCACCTTATCATAAGAAAGATACCAATTCTGTCTCCTCCCTATATCTTATTTATTTATTTATTTATTCATGTATTTCTTTATTTATTTTGGAAGCAGAAAATATTTCGAGTTATGGGAATAAGTGAGAGCTAAAACCATCGCACACTCAAACTTTAATAGATAAAATAATTTGCTTTTCATTTTGCCTGGATGGCAAGAAAGTGATGGCGCGATCATCTTACAAAACCCAATTTGTTTAGCGTTAAAATTGCTAGTCGTCGATCGCTGAGCTCCCACATTGATCCGTCAAACTTTATTACTTTACTGAATTTACGACCTGTCCTATCAAAACAGGGTCGTGGATATGAGTGGCCGCATACTCTTTGTCCCGGAGACAATCTATAAAATGTTATCTTTGGACCAGACAGAAAAGCCGAGTTTAGATGCCAGATAGCGAGAGCGCCAGAAATGACACCAAATATTTAGTAGTTTAATCCATGTATTCTTAAACTTTCCTTGATTTCGTTTGAGGACGGGTAACAAATTTTTCTTTAATATCTTTACGGAACTTGAATTCTATGGAACTGAAATTTTCTTGATGTTTTGTTTGCTTTTCTATAGCGTCAATAAAAAAAAGAAAAGATGAAGAAGAGGAAAGGCGCCCACAGGCATCCTCAGTCTATAGATTTTGTGTGTGTGTGTGTGTGTGTGTGTGTCTGTCTGTCTGTCTGTTGTTTTTGTTTTCAACCCAATTCACTGATTGTAAATTGGGTAAATATTTCGCCCATTGAGTAAGAAACAGCTCTGTAGAGCAATGTCAATAAACACAATATAATAGTTAGAGTAAATATTTGAACAGAAAAATATGCAATGAACTATTCGTTCTGACGAGAAAAGGCCAATAACGTGACAGATACGAAAAAGAAAATTAAAATGCAAATAATTCACTGTTTATCCCAGGTTTCAGACAGATCAGAACTCTAAGTGCACAAAGTCTCTATGAAGTACATCCAAGCCAAGAAACACACACACACACACACACACACACACACACATTTTGGTTCATCTAGAATTTAAATTTTATCATATTTGGAACAGCTCTAGGAAGGCAAGGCTATGTGTCAAATCGGCAGCACTTTCAAGATGTCTGGTGCCAGTTTTATCGCAGAGTTACACACTCTAATTTTACGCAGGCGGTAACTGTTTCATGGTGATTCAAAAATATATTATTTTTTTTAAGATGTGTTAGCTTAAGACCATAATCGCTGTTTGCACGTCAGCTCTTCAAGTTGGCAAGAGGATCAAAGGGGGCAAACATTGGGTGCGCTGTTTGAAACTTGTCGTCAGCCTTAAGCGATTTGGGTTCCACCCAGTTCTCCACAGCCAGAACATTTAATAGGCACACTTGTTTTCAATAATCCGCACTTTGATAAAGAGGGCAGACATAAGCATTCTCAGGGGTTGGACATGCCGTTCGTGTGATACTAATAAAATCCATATTTTATATTTCCCAAATCAAAAACAGAAAACCATGGAAAGCCAAACTCCACCATCGTCCTAGGGAGTGCACTGCACGAGAATATAATACTATACAAATAATGTTCCCTGCTATTAGTAGTAATAGTCATCTGTAGCCATGCCCATGAAGTTAACACAAGTTCTCTGTTAATTTCAAAAGCGTATGTTTTTATTGCTAATTTTCATTCACATTTTGGTCTTTAAAAAAGAAAGAAAGAGGGAAACCCTCCTGTTATAAGTACACCGTCATGTATCAGTTTCAGAGCTATAAAACATAGGGAGCTTTGGGCATGTTGTAATATTGGAATTTTACACGGGAAAGACGGCTGGATTAGCAAGATGCTGTTTCATCTTTCTTTGGTGAGAGAAAATAAGGATGAAATTATCTGAAGTTTAACTGTAAGTGTTTTGTTGAGGGTGTGAGCTACCGGAGTTTGGGCGGGGGGGGGGGGGGTGATTTTCTCATTTCCTGTACATTGCAGATCTCTTTGAGATGGGCATAGGGCGTCCTCCCCTCAGCCAGACATGATCGATATGAGTCACCGATAAATGCGCAAACGCATATCCGGTCCGACTAGATACAGCCAACTCATAACGGCCGTATCAGTCGCAGGCATCTCCTTCCTAAATCATGATGCCAAATGATAGCGGGACTAGTTCGTCAGTTTCTTAAATTGGCTAAAAATTATCAGAATATCTGGCATATGATTTCCTTCCTAGTGGTGGAGCATGCCAGGTTGCATTTTTCAAGAATTAAATTAGTTACAATATATGGGTCAAATGGGTTTCTCTAAACAGGAAAGAGAAACACACACATAGAATCAAACATTTCCCCAGGCAAATCCGGCCTAGATCATTCTACTGTCCCCTCCCGCCCCTTCCCCTTTCGTTGCACGAAAAGATTATATAAGCTTACCAAGATCTTTAGATCTTCAAAACAATGTGCTATATCAAGAAGAGATGCACGGAGAGATAGAATGAAAGACATGTATCTTTTAGCGCCTTGGTTATAGGATGGCAGGAATAAAAAAAAAATGTCTTTGGATTAATTTTACAATGTAAACATCACAGTGAGTGATAATGGCCAAGGCTGCCATAGGACAAAGGTCTGACTGCAACGGTCGGCATCCTTTCAGCCAAGCAAAAAAATACACAAAATGGTGATAGGTGAAATTCATTAACGTTTATTCATTCATTTTTTGTTTCACAGAAGCTCAATCAATAAACACTTCACGGAATATATCCCTGTCTCACTACCTTCTCTCTCTCTCTCTTTCTCTCTCTCTCTTTCTCTCCTTCTCTTTTTCCATTCATTTTCTGTTCACAGCGAACATCATTTATGGATGTAATTTGCATCATGAAGAAGACATTTCGTGGGAAATGAGAATTAATTATGAACAACAAGAAAACATGCAATAAAATAGGAAATCAAGACAAAATCCAAAGAAACAACTAATGCACTAAACAGATTTAAAAATAAACAAGAACACAGCAAAATCAAAGCTGTAACCAATAGTTCATGACGCTGAACTTCAACCGGCGGTTACATACCAACATTCATTCCTAGACGTTAGTCATACATACAGCAAAATATACAACTTTTTCTTGAATGACAGAGTGTTTCTACCTCTCATAAAAATCTACGCAAAAGGCCCTTTGTTTTTTTTTTTTTTTCAAATGTTTAGTTTGGTTCCTTACAATTGTAGTGACCAAGTACAGTGTTTTAACTATCCTGAACTAAAGGTTACGCAGGGGAGCTACATATCCTGAAGGCCTGCCTCTTGCACAAATGAAGTATTTTAAGTTACATTAAAATGGTGGAATGTTCAAATATATATCAGATGTGTACAAACCAATCAAATAGTTCTGGACAAAACCAGATCACTAAATCATCAAACTTTTTTTTAAATTTTGTATTACTCTAGACATTGTCTACCGATTGACTGCCACCCTACATGTTTCGCGCAATAAATTTGAAAACATTGAATGTCTTTGATTGAAGAAAACACCTTTCATTGTTCTTTTCTTTTTGCTTATCGAGATGTTGGAATTTTGCCGATTAGCAATGGAAATATCCATAAATACAACGACTTGGAATATACAGTGGCGCTCTCTTGAAAACCAACAGACAGATGTCCTCGGTTTGATGTAAAATATGGACGGGGTCCTGAAATATTTGCTAAGCGCTATTTTCAGAATTTGATACTTAAATATAACCCTGTCAAATCTACGTCCAATCTTTGGCAAGCATGTCACAGTTCTTGCTCCTTAACCCCCCCCCCCCCCCCAAATCCCCCCCAAAATATACGTAGAATAGTTCTTCTTTTTCCTTACGTCTGTACCACGACGGTTAAGATGACCCAGATTTTGCTTTGACCTGGTATGGAGATAGATTTCTTGTTTTGTTTTGCTTGATCTCCCTATCTGAACTAGGGCTATGGATCTGGCTGTGTCGAATTCGCCCGGCCAGCGGACAACTAGCAGAGGAGAACCGGCACTGGCTCGATACGATACGTGGATAAATATTCGATACAATAGGTTAAAAAAAGGGGGGCAAAAGCCGTCCAGATGACTCTATATTGTCTATCTAGACTGACGATTCCTCGCTATGATAGTGGGAAATAATATTAGGATAATACTGACTTGATTCGGAATCGTGTCAACAGTAACTGATTTAACAATTACACTGAACTGTTTTCGCTGGGAATATCATAGGAAGGAAAGTCCATAATCAATTGAACTGAAATTATTAGAGTATCCATTGTCAACTGTATTTGATAAATATGTACCGGATTTGAAAAAGGGTAATTTCCAAAAAGCTTGGACGACAAAACAACATGTCTTGAGTTGGGCTTGCCTTTATCTTCTTCTGAAAGAACCGCTTGCGGCACCAATTTTCAGTTGCACAGGTGATCGAATATTTACAGAAATCGAAAAAAAAGAACCAAAACAGAGATAAATACTTTTCATTCGAGTTGGCATTGAATTTTTCTGGAAGAACCAATGAAAAAAAGAAATACTGAATTTCTGTTTAACTCAGAAACCACGTTGCATGGTGCTCTGATGTAAGAATTTGAAAAAGAGCACCGATTTTGTACTAAATTATATCCAGTTGTTTAATTTGAACAAAGAAAAAAGATTACATTCTAATGCATATATGCAATTTTACATTGTGAAACAGGCTGTCTTGGGGTTAGTCCTGATTTTTGCAGTCCTGAACGGTATTTATAATATAATCTGTCCCATCACATTTTATATATTACTTCCACGTATTTAAAGATATAGTTTATGTACCTACATTTACAAAATTGACAATACTTACAAACTCTTCATAACTTTACAATACATGATAAATTAATGGCTAATGTTTGATTGAAACTGGACAGTCTCAAACGTGAACAACAAGCAGTACAATTATGTTGCATTTACAAAACAATTCCTCACAATATCTACAAACATTTACACAAAGATTCTCACGCGCTTCTCACGTGGGAACAACAGAGCAAACTCGTAATGCCTCGAGACGCAATCTTCTAACAAATAAATAATACAATGATTAAAAAAATTATTCTTTCTCAATTAAGGCAGTTTCTGTTTTGCTTTTATAGAAATATCAACTTATAAAGAAGCCCATAGCAAAATACAAAGCTACAAAAAGATATTCAGTCTAAACTTAAATAATGTAGATTTATGAAAAAAAAATATGAAAAAAAGGGCAAACTATGTTTTATCTTCCCTTCTCATAATTCATAATTATAAATGTATGAAAGAAATAATTTCATTTCCACATACACTTAACAAACAAATAAACAAAATAAAAGTATAGAACAATAATCAAATCAAAAACAAAAACCAGATCAAAACAAAACACTAAACCAACTTACAAACAGGCAAATAAATAAAGATATTTATACAAAATCAGTCAATCACATGACCGTGTCGAGAGCTCGCCTAAATGTTTCCTATCGCCTATGATTGGACATCTGCCAGTGTCTATAGAAGCTGATATAGACAAAGTGCACTAGATATGATGAAAACAAAATCTACTGTAAACTTAAAGCAAAATATTATTTTAAAAAATCAACAGCACGGCACTCGGCTAGCAAAAGTATCATCTAAGGAACCAAAAAAAAAAAAAAAAACCCTCTAATTCATTATCAACGTCACCGTGACCCGCTCTAGTCTTGGCGAGCATTGCCAAAAATTTTGATAAGAATGAAAATTATATTCAATTTTTTGTGCTCTGCATCTACGAAAGCCACAGTGTCTATAACTGCACTTGAAAGTAGGAGTTTTTGACACAGTTTTACCTCTTACGTTTCTCAAACTTTGTCATAACTCTTTCGATTTCCCTCCTCTCTTTCAGATAAGTCTTTCAAGTTTCAAAACCCAAAAGATTGAGTAGATTTGGAAACGCTTACATATCGAAAAGACATCAGTCTATAAAATAGTTGGATGTTCTAGCCACTTCTGAGGAAAAAAAAAAAACAACAACGAAACACATATCTTCCCCAAACTCTTTCCAGACCTTTTCTCTGTCGTCCTAGTGGAAGTCTGATGTCCTAAGAAAGATTCAAAAGATCACGAGATTTTGAGGAACTGCTGCTTGGTCAGATTATTTAAATATCATTTAGAAGCATAAAAATAATCAATAAGATATAGTGTGTAAAGTTCTGTTATTTGTTCGAAGTTCTTATGAGCCTCGCGTCTCTCTACAATATGTGCAAGTAAGAAACAATCTTCGCAAAAGTTATACAAACATTTGCAACAAGAAAATGGCAGCCTATAATTATGACATTTTAGGCACATTAATAGTTTGCTCATCAATGTAACCCCACGCTGAGCATTATGAATAAATAAATACATTTAAACTATATGTACAAATATGTCAAGGTAAAAAAAAATACAAATGACAGCAAATTCAAAACTAAACAAAGAATCCATGAAGTAATGTATGGACATTTATCAGTTATTAGCATCAATTGATGGACAACTATGAGTCATATAAAAATATATCTAGATCTATATCACGAATTGTCACATATGTTCTCTCAAACAAGCCTGGTCTTTTAGTTGTTGCTGTTGTTGTTATTGTTGTTGTTCTTTCTCCTGAGCACTGAGGGGACGAATCCTTTCTACTGACAGTCTGTATTCAGGGCAAACAATGCTCAGGCCGAACAATCCGGGCTCATCTTCTTCAACAAGTTTGCGTGAACCAGAAATACAACTCATGTGTACACTTTGATACATTTATTATGTACAGGCATATGACTTTGGACTGAGACATGTAAAAAAATGATTCATTAAAATTTCAACAATAGTCACGTGATATGGAACAAAAGCGTATTTTTTTTTTTCCTTCAGACTTTTAAATAACACCATGATGCCATGACCGAGCAGCATCAAACTATCAGACTCACGCGTTCTCATCCTTCCATGCCCCCGCACTACGCCCATACCAACAGTCGCTCCCATCCACAGGACATAAATATGGAAAGTATGGGACATTAAATTATCAACATCGTATATTTGGAATCTCAGAACCTGGACGCAATTTCTCAGAAGAAAGAGGCAGACACTTTTAACCAGAGCGTGAGTTGTATCGACTCAGACATATTTATTTATAAAGTTTGCCACACACTCCTCACTTGTGCCAACCAAAATTAGAGAAGAACAGTCATTCTGGACCTGACTCACGGCTCAAAATTTAAGTTCACGCACCCCGCAGATACATCTACATGTACACGTACATCTATGGCCATGTTTGTTCCCTCACTTTCACACCAGTTAGCTATCTCTCTGCCTCACGTTCAAGAGTCATTGCTCATTCAAACATCGCTCACACGCTAATCAACGGGCACAATTCAAATCACATCCCAAAGTCTTTTACTACAACAAGAAGAGACCGAAAACGTTTGCTGAGCGCGTATTTTTCAGGAGGGACGGGTAACTGACGTAGACGTACAGAATGTCTCCTTCCTTCAAGTCGAACGAACCTTCCACGTTTGTACTGCGAACTTCGTTGTGTTTCAGGGTGAGTTGCGCCATCAGCAACGCTGACGACTCCGACTGCCGCTGGATAGTCTGGATAATGATCCGCTCCTGCTCCGATGCCGGCAGTGGATTGTCAATTGTACTCAGCGTCAAGTGACTGTACACGTGATACTTGCCCGTTTTCAGTATCCGAATCTGCCCATCTTGATAACGGACGCCATCTCCTACAAACGATCTTTTGTCAGAATCTTTGTAAATCCAAACCATTTTACTCGCTGCTGAAATAGACAAAAAAAGGAAAGAATTCATTATGACATTGTTCTTGTCTTTTTTTTTTTTTAAAAATCTGTTACCAATTCATCAAAGCTTTGTGCAGTCATTAATCATATTGTCAGGACATGAAAACCAGTAGTTTGTTTGTATAATCATTAGCCACGTCCATTCTCCTTTATTCCTTCTTCTGCCACTTCCTGATCAATCGCACTCTATGGAATTCGCGGTTAAAGAAGAAGAAGAAAAAAAAGAAAGAAATCCTACTAGATCTATATATATCAGTTGATCGGTCAGTTGGTCAATCAATCAACAGATAAAACAATTCAATCAATTTTTATAATCTATCATTTAATAAGTTCATCTATCTAATCCAATCACTCGATCAATCAGTCAGGTAATCAATCATTCCAGATCAATCAGTGATTGCAATCAGTCATTCATTTCGGACACGGAATAGCAATCTGGCACTGTTCTCAGTTCCAACATGCCAATCGGTAAAGTCAAAAAGAAAGGAATAAAGGAATGAAGGAGGACAAGAAAGAAGGAAGGGGAGACGAATGAAGGGTGGAGAGAAGGGCGGAATGAAGGAGAAAAGACCGAGGGAAGGATGAGCAAAGTAAGGATGAGACAATGATTTATAATCAAAACCAACCAAAGAAGGAAGGATAGAAAGAATAATGGAAGGAAGGATCAAAGGATGGATGGATGGATGGATGGATGGATGGATGGATGGATGGATGGATGGATGGATGGATGGATGGATGGATGG
>JBCEWB010120827.1:0-27324 GCA_039654565.1 Peronia peronii | reverse complement strand
GATAGATAGATAGATAGATAGATAGATAGATAGATAGATAGATAGATAGATAGATAGATAGATAGATAGATAGACATCGCAACCTCCACACACACATACACAGTGTTATGACTTTTCTGTTACAGCCCAAGGAGGGAGAGGACAGACAAACAGTAACATCCCTAACAACCAATACTGGCCACTGTTTGTCCAAGTGCTTTCCTCACAGAGCGGTCGCTCTGTGCAAGACATCAACACATTAGGTGAGGCCATCTCAACATTGCTCCTCTTCTTATTTCCTTATCTCTTTCTCTTTCTCTCTCTCTCTCTCATTCATGTTTACACTCTTTATTCTGTTCTCCCCCTCTCGTTTTCTCTTCTCCTCCCCCCTCCCCCATTTCTCTTTTTCTTCTCTTTCTCTCTCGCTCTATCCTTCACTCACTCTTCATTTCTCTGTCTCTGTTTCTTCTTCCCACGCCCTTCCACCTCCTTTTTTCTTTTTCCATTTAAAAAAAAAAAAAAAATTATAATGCTAATGCTGTGTTCAAGTCTATCAGCACGCCATAACATGGACACCATTTCACAACAGAATCATACCTAGTAGTCTCAAGTCTGTTGAAGAGCATGCAGGCCATGAAGCTTCCGCTGAGGTAAAAACAACGACAAAAACAAACAAGCAAACAAACAAACAAACAAAAACACACACACACACAGAAACACCACAGATCTTTCAGACATCAATTTCACCTTAATTCAAGATAACTCCAAAAAGTAAAAGTTTTGAATGTTTTTTTAAATTTGTATTTATTTTATTATTTATTTTTATTTCCCGCTGCTATCCTACCTCTCCTGAGAACTCCAGTAATTCTCTAGTCTTGCAAGTTAAAACTGCACTCCCGATTTGTTTAGGAATAAGGGAATATCGCCCAACGACATAACAATAATAACATAGAAATTGGCAGTGGCATTGCAATGACGACGTCTGATGATTAGATCATTTTAGATTTTCTAAAGGATGACGACCAGAATGTGGATGTGCATAGAAAATTAGAAAGAAAGATGTACATATTTGCCAGATAAATATCGTTTCCTTCGTTATCTCTAGTCAGTAATGATTCATGAATTGGTGTCAAAAAGCCAGTATGTCTATGGAAAAAACTGACATGTGCGATGAGTTACTCATCTAAACCTACGTTTAATTCTCTAATAAAAACTTTAAGGAATAACTGATGTGAAAAATTGACCTAATGTAGAGTGCAACGTAGTTTTCTATGAAAACAAGACTGCTTAATGTCATACCCATCTTCTCAAGGCCTCAGTGACCCTCAAATCAACATGCTATGGACATCCTATGTGGCCAGCATGCCCAGTCTGTCTGGCTCCAGTTCCACTTCTACCACCAATGTCGCCACTACCCCCCTCCCACCCATGCCCGACTTGTACAAGGCCTCCTACACCTTCAGCACTAATACTGGCGCAAGCACCAGAACCTCCAGCAACCAGCAGAGTAATAGTGTCTCTGAGCTGAGTAACTCTGCAGGGTTGTACAGTACACTGATGAGCTTGCTGGGCCAGCCGTCATCTCCTACACCCACTAGCTCATCCTCTCAAGATGTCGTTAACGCCTATGCTCAATTGGCAGGTGAGAATGTCTGGTTCATCATCACCAGCATCATCACCGCCACCATTACCACCACCATCATCATCATCACCATCATTTTCAAAAGATCACAAAGACGGTCAGCCGGTAATTAAAATTTTAATATTTTGGCCAGAAATACAAAAAAAATAAATAAATGTCCAAATTTTCCAACTAGATGGTTCTTCTTCAGGGTAAAAAAAAATAAAAAAATTATCGTCATCATTGTTATCATCATCATCATCATTTTGTAGAAGTGTCTCTTAAAAAAACATAAAGACCGCAAACGGGTGTTAGATATTTAATAAAATGAAAAAAAATACATAAATAAATGGAAATGAAAATGAAAAAAATAGAGAGCGAGTAAATAAATAAAGAAAAAAAATAAAAAAATAAAGAAAAATATATACCAGAAAAAATAATTTAAGAAAAATAATAAGAATTAAAAAAATAATAAAAATATAAATTTAAAAAAATAAAAAATAAAAAAAGAATTTAAAAAATAAATTTGAAAAATAAGAAAATAAAAATAAACAAATAAAATTTCCATCGATCATCATCATCATCATCGCCATCATCATCATTATCATCACCATCATCATCATCATCATCATCATCATTATCATCATCATCATCGCCATCATCATCATTATCATCACCATCATCATCATCATCATCATCATCAGCAGCAGCAGCAGCAGCAGTAGCAGCAGCAGCAGCAGATTCGTCATTCGTCATTATTATTACTGTCACCATCATAGTCATCATCAGCATCTACATTTGCTATAATTGACCCAGTCAAAGAACGCAAGGTCTTTTTCAGACTTTGTTTATTCAGCTCGTAATTCCAGGAATTCAAACTATGTCAGATACGCATCCATGAATTGCAGCGCTTTTTATAAATATGTCTGTCTCTTCTTATAGAGCACTGGCTATAAATAACAACATAATTACTTTAGTCTCTTCTGGTAATTATTTCAAAATTGAGAGGTGGCTTAAAATAAGTGCCGGAAATCCAACTGACAAATTGTGAAAAAAAAAAGGAGGGGGAAGAAAGAATCATTCATGAACACTATAAATGATTACAATTATTAAATGGAGGCCAGATGCGCATGAGTAAAATAATGTACCTTGCACCCTCTTTATCATTACAAATTAAAACAGGTTCCTCAAACGCTGGGAGTTCAAATCCCTACATGACAATGTTGCAATCGTTCATGGAAGGCACCAGTGGGGGAACGGCAGGAAATAGCGGGGAGACAACAAGCACTAGTGGAATTCCAGACTATCAAGCTCTTCTACAACAGTTCGGTGGCACCGGAACGCAGATTTCTGCCTCTACATCCCAGCCTAATCAGATCTCTTACCAGTCGTTGTTAGACCAGTACAAGACCATCATGAGCGCCAGCACCACCAGTGTTAACAGCAACAGTAACAGCATCACAAGCCCCAGCAGTGGCAGCGGGACCAGCTATGACCAACTCCTGCAGCAGTACAACCAAATCATGGACAACAGCCAGAGCTCTACAGTATCGTCCTCCCCAGATCCAGCCTCTCTCGTCAACGACTATTATCTCAGCCTTATGTCCCAAACAGGATCCGGGGGAGGCAGTTCTTCAACGGCTTCTACTGGCATCTCGAGCACCTCCACGAGTAGCTCATCGAACGATCAGCTTATGCAACTCTACGCCCAGGTGATGACCGGGCAAACAGCTGGGACGACCACAAACAGCAGCAGCGTCTCTAGTCCCACAACCACCACCACCACCAATAACAACATTTCTCCAGGAACAACAGCAGCGACTCCACAGGACGCATTTGAACAGCAGTTGCTGACACTCTTCCCGCAATTCCAGAACGCAATGCCGCAGCCATCCTCCCAAAATACTTCCACATCTGCCTTATCTTCATCCTCAACCGATCCACAATCCACTCAGACGGCGCAGATGATCTTTGACGCTCTTCTGTTCGGGCCAGCTCCTCAGGTAGAGCAGCCAACAGCAGAGGTCCAAAATCAATCTCAACCAACCATCGGAACGCCATCAACTTCAGGGGGAGCTTCTATTCCATCCATACCCCAGGCTGGTCCACTCAACTCACTTCAGAATATGGTTAATCCAGGAGTAGGCACTTCAAGTACGGTCTTTTTTTTTTTTCCTCAGTCACATGCTCACTAATTAAACTTTGGTTTTCGTCAGATCTGATTAATACTGTAATAACTTCATTACAGCCAGTGTTTTTCCAATAGGGCTCACAATTACATATACACATAGATCTATATATATCAAAAGCAAGTTTTCAAGACTGTTGAAATGCCGTGTTGTGGTGGATTGGAATAATGCGGAAAAAAGTATATGAATAATAGACTTGTTCATTTGAAACTGCTCTCCGTTTGATCTTTATCCAAATACCAGCTTCATTAGGATCGAAGGTGGGTTTGGGCATGGTGTCACCGGCTAATCTAAATGTATTTATCCCTACTGAAATATTGGGAAGAGACACCAGGAAGAGGAGGGAAAAGGAAGGAACGGAAGAGGGTGGAGGTAGGAGAAGCTTCATTTTGACCTAAGATGATTTTCTTGTTCATGTCTGAATGGCTCTCTTCAGTTCTAATATGCATAGAGTACCATCTCTATGCGTTGACTCGAAGTGGACCAGAGCACAGTTTTGAACTAATCTCTTCAGATTTATTCAACATTCATCAGTCTATGGAGGTCCCAGATTTATTTTGCCTTTAAGTCAGCAGGGGAAAAAAAAAAAGGGGGGGGGGGGGGGTGAGGGCGGGAGGCTGTTTTCATTTCACTCCTGTCTACTCCAAAATAACTGACTTTAGATATAGTTTTGATCTACATTTTACAGGTATTACTATATCTAACGCATATGAGGCATTAGATTCCTTAAATCCCTCTAACGCATTAGAGGCATTGCCTCCAGTGAGCCTGAATAAAATGTTTTGTGCGAATTCCTTTAGTTATATGCTATGCTTCTATATCTGTAGAGAAGACAACTTCATTTTGACAAAAACTGGACTTGAATCAGTGTCTTCAATTACATGTATATCCGAGCAGTATGATTTCTATTGTATCCGTTCAGCTTTGACCAGACAGGGTTGAGGCCAAGTTTTGGATTAACCAATTCAAATAATTATGGTTATCACTATTAATGTCTGTAGGGACTCCAGGTTCGCTTGAACAAAAGAGGGGCTTTTGCCATTTTGAACAAGTCGTTTCAAGTATATTTAGTGCTCTAATATCTGGAGGGGTACCACCTTCAATTTGACCAGTGTGGGATCTTAGCAATTGTGAACGAATCCTCTCAGCCATACGCATTTTACAGAATTCCTTCAGATACCAAATGTTCGAATATCTATAAGAATACCAGTTTCATTTTGACTGATAATGAACCTTTACAATGTCCAACAAATCCCTTCAGGGATATTTAGTGCTCCAACACATAACTGCGTGTTTTTTATTTTTTATTATTTTTTTATTTATTTATTTTTTAAGAAAATCATTTCAATGTCATTATAGAGCACTGTGCTGAACCAGACCTTTAGTTCTGCTTAGCATTTCGATTCTGTCTGTATTATACTCCTATCCCCAGGTTTGTTGAGCAACCATGTCCAGAACGTGATGAAAGCGCGAGCATCTCGAGACATGGGCTGTCGCTTCCTGCCTGAACTGTTAGAGCTGGACATCATCCCCAGCACACCCATCAACTGCCGAAATCGCTGTCCTTTCCCGCGCATCAACGCTCTCCAGCTCGGCTTCTTCTGCGTATGCTGCCCCCCAGGTGGTGAGTTTCCTATTAGAAGATTGTGCACTTTAAGAACCGTAAAACTTTCCCATGGGTGAATTTTCAGTAAGACCATCGTCGGGGAGGTATGAAGTTACAGAGCGCTAACCCACAAAATTTATGAAAATCGTTTTCTTCTCTTTACTATTGTGTTCAAAACGTGTGGTTTTATATGCTGAGAGAAAAATATGTTCAAAATTTGTAATTTCAAAATTTAAGACGTGAAATGGAATATATAAGAGACAGTTCTCTAATTAAATTTTGTTAGATATAGTTTATATAATAACCCCAAACTCATACGTTACGTTCTATATATGTCTTTCAACCTCCTAGTGGAGGTTCCCAAACTCATGCAGACTAGATAGAACAACAGAGAAAGAAAGGGAGTAAAAAATTGAGACTATTTTCATATCTTTATGACCGAAACTATACGCTAACTCTCTATGTAAGAGAGAGAGAGAGAGAGAGAGAGAGAGAGAGAGAGAGAGAGAGAGAGAAGGTTGAGGGAGGGGAGAAGGGAGGGGGGAGGAGAATGGTATTAACTGGATGAATAAATGGAACAGGAGATTGCTGGTAAACTGACAAAGAGAGAGAGAGAGAGAAAGAGAGAGAGAGAGAGAGAGAGAGAGAGAGAGAAAGTGGTTAGTAACTGAAAGATTTCCAAATTCCTCCTACACCAGTTTGTTATTAGGACACCTTTTCGCTGTTAACATCATTGTGTTCGATGCTCATCGCCTTTCGCTCTTACAATTCAGAACAGGAACCCCATCTACAACAAATCATAAACAATCAACATGCATTAGTGATTCACTGGAAGGGCCTGTAGGTGATATCAGGGCTAAGCCACAGCCGTGGCTTACAACATATCATTACTGTCTATAACGATGGGCTACTTTTAACACAATGAAAAGCTTTCTCATTCTCTTGAAAAGTTTTATGTGCAAAGAGACAGCCTTTTGTAACACCGTGCCATCTTACAAACCATTGTCTTGTCCAAGGTGGTGAGTTTCTTTTCTTACATTACGAACCGTTGCCTATTCCTGTGCGTGGCAATGCCTTCCGGTTTGCCATTTATTGCACATGCTTGCTTTCCCTCAGAGAGTCATTTTTCCTTGATCAGTCACATGTAGGCCTACTTTAAACGTATATGCTCGTGGTCCTTCCCCATGCACTGGAGTTCTCTAGTTTAGTTCTTCTGTGGGTGTTATCCTATGGGCGTTGATTTCTTTGGGATTCTAAAATTAATTTACATAAGCTTATAATAATGATAATAATAATACTAATAATAATACATATAATATCATTATGTTATACGCCCTGTTTTCCCATGTAGTGTAGCAATTTTCTTGTTTAGTCATTACCTCATGGTTAAAGGCATCGTTTCCCAGGAAGTCGGGCCCTTCACTGTCCTTTCTTTTGCATGCGATGCAGAAAGCAGATGGGTCTTGTTTCACATTTTAACAATTTATCAACTATCACTGTCCCTATTTCTCTTCGGTGTTTGCATTCTTCAGGTGGTAAAGCTTCTTCCTGGGTCACATTATCTTTTTTTTACTCTTCAGTACTGATGAAGCTCCTCAAAGTTTCCTAAAATAAACCAACAAAACAAAACAAGACGAAACAAACTACCACCCGCGGTAGAATTAAAGAGCGATAAAGTAGTTTCAAATCACATTTGTTTAATTTCAAATAGTCAGTGATAGGGCTATTTCACTTCCCGCGCTCAGTGAATCATGGTTGTGTTATCTCCGTGTTTAATCGGCATCAATGATGGCGGTTGTCTGAATGTCTGGCACGTTGCGTGCGCGGCAGGCACAGTCCTTGTTCGAAAAACCTGCCTTTGATCCACAATACTGTCTGTATTTCGGGTATCTCCCAACAGCGTCTTGAACGGGATAGTCCATTGTGACCACTAATACTCGTATTGCAACATTTCTGTCTCTAGCTGTCGTCACTATACAATTTTGTTATTCAGTTTTTATTTGAGTGTGTGTGTGTGCTGTTGAGCGCCATCTCATTCAATCCGAAGTGGCTTTCTCCTAAATGTTTATAGTTAGTATCATAAAGCAGCAACTATGTGCCTTGGGATATCCTGAAAATGGAGCTTCGTGGCCTCCTGGTACTCATTAACATAGGTTTCATAAATCCCATCCCAACACTCTGTCATGGATAAACCATTGCCTCTTCTACAGTAAACGAGCAAGCTGTCACCATGATGTCCCTCTTCCGAGGCCACAGCTATATGGACTCACCTCTGGCCGTTGTCACGTGATCCACCTGGGCAGACAACTCGGTGACGGTGACCTGGGATTTTAACCAATTATTGCTATCAATAAACTCAATACAATGTTCTTGATTTGTGTTCATTAAATCTTGTCATATCTTTCCGATATTCTCATTTCTTCTAAAAGTATCTCGCGTTGGTCATCCTGTGAATTCTCTTTCAACCTTTGATGTCTTCATGCACCATATAGAACAACAATCTTGACACATATGCAGTCAAGAATTAGAAGAAGTAGAAGGTGAAGAAAAAGACAAAGGAGAAAAAGCAGAAGATAAAGAAGAAGAATGTCAAGAGCAATGATAACAACAGCAACAGTCACAACCAACAACAATTATAACAACAACTGAGACAATCACAATAACTGTAAGTGGAATAATGTGGAACAAGAAAAAATACAAAGACAAGGGTGGAGGACTGACATTATGGCTACAAACATGCTGGATCTCAATTATTTCTTGATACAATTTTTGGCTGCGATAGCATCTCTGATTTGGGAAGCATGTACACCAAATCTCCATTTTCATAAACAGTTTTTATGTGGTATTTTTAATATGGAAGTCAAACACTTTGACCTTCTTAGATGGAGCCATAATACAAGAGGTATAATGAATAAATACATTTATAAACAAAGTATTAACAGTCTTATTTTGGATTGGTAGAAACTCAACTGCTTTGGCAAACTTTTTCAACCCCCACAATATTTTACCTAAATTTGTCTGAAGTCTTGCCCACACAGTAAAAGCCCAAACATTGCTAGAATGAAAACTCTAGAAGTCCTCTATCCGATTTCTAGGAGGCTTAGAATAATCAGAATTCAATATGTTTATTTCAGTTTATACTTTAAATTCTACTCAGGTTTAATTTTTACACTCTTCTGGTGCTGCATATTCATCACCCATCCAGTACATGACTTATATTTCTGATTTTTGTGATCTTGGAGGGTTTCAAATTTAAAGCATAATATCACTAAAGGCTAAAATCACGGTTTGGATTTAGCTTTCTGTCTAGCATCATAGACATTGAAGGTACATGTATTTACTAATACTCCTTTATATAGGCAGGAAACAATACACATCCACTGTGAAATATATCTGATCAATAAGTGGTTTATTCCTTTCAGAATATAAGATACCTAAGAGTTACATGTGTTTGTAATAACAGAAGTAAAAATTTATGCTGAATGATCTACAAGAAATAAGAAAGTAATGAATTCTCATAAGGCATGGTAAAGACAGGTTCAAACAGCATTGCTTGCAGGCCTGCACAGAAGTGAAGGATCATAATAGATTTGTTCCAACAAAGTGAACAGCTGGAAATCCCCATATCTATTTTTAACAGGGGGTATAAACACTACAAACTGTTCACTGCCACTGACACAAAAAAAAAACAATGCACGAGAATAGTGACAAGTGTTGTCAGAACGTGGTGGAGCTGTAACATACATGTGTGTTCTATTTTTAGCAGGGGTTACAAACACTCCGCTGGGGATTTCCAGATCTGTGCCTAGTCGAATATGAACTATTATAAACAAATTTGGCCTTACTCAAGTGTAATAACTGTTCATGATGCAATACAGTATGACAATAACAATAAGAAAAACAGAGTAAAATACATTTGCATGAGCTGGACTATATTAAGTTACTTAAGAAAACAATCCTGTTATAAATATGTATATAAAATATATTGATTTTGTGACATCCTACAAGAACAGTGTGATCTGTTACCCTGGCTTGAACCCCTCCCTGTACAAACCCACAAGAAAATCATGTATTTCCCCAGAATTGTTTGAATGATGAAGCTACTTATTATTATATTATCAATGTCCAAAAAAAAAAAAAAAATATGTGAAAACATATGGTACTACATGGATAATGTTTGATTTTCAACAGAAACCAGAAAATTGCCTGCTCGCATATGAAAAGATTATAATGCAGGCAAAATAGGCAAGGCTATATATAAACACACTGGTTTCAATTATTTGACTTTCAGGCCATGGAACATAGCCTTCCTCACATATTTGATTTTTTATACCAACAAGAAAGGGCTGTTCATAAACACAATAAAACTTTTGTTCTAAACCTTCTTTTGGATAGTTCTTTTCCTACTAATCCTATTTCTGGTCTATGAATGCTCTGATCTATGAAAACATAAAATGTGCTTCCATTTGTGTGGACGAATTTAAAGTGTTAACAAAAGCTAATATCATTTGTTGAGCAGTTGCAACTCACCTCCCTTTCAAAGAGACAGAACATTGCTCACTCAAAACGGCATTTAATTGGTGCAACTTCAGAATGAACAGGAAGACTATCCAAATGCTATTTTGGGCAAAAGTGATCGCTCTGATTGCCTTGCATTTCAGAAAAGGCCTATTCCTTTCATCAATGACAGATTAACATTAATGTCCTGAAATCTTGGATTTTTTCACCAGTCAGGAATGGACTGATACATTTTGGAATGCCTTATAAATACTTTTTGGGAGAATATCAAGCAAAATAATGTAGTTTAATTTACTGATTTAAGAGAGCTACTATTTGCAATAAAAAAGTCAAGCATTTTTCATTGATAATGAGAAAAGGGTGAGCATAGAGTCATCACCTAGGTATACAGTCTGTCCGTAATTACATTAAGTAGTCTACACAATAGATAAATAGAACTGAGACTAAATACGATGATGGAAAGACAAAAAAAAATTTTTTAAATCACAGAGTATCAAATCAACACAAACAGATCCTAATACTGCTGATTTCTAATGCTGCAAAACAATGACTGGTGAAAGAGAAAGAGAAAAAAAATATCAAGAACAAAATTAACCTCACACTGCCTTATAACAGAGTTATATTCTATGTCCATCTCAATTTTTAAAAATCGATGGCTGCTTTCTTGCACATTACATGTATTGAAAGCATATTGTTCTTTTCTGGAAAGCTTGAACCAATGATAATTAGTTATTGTAAATTTGATGCACACTTCTCCTGTTGGTTTTAAATGTTGTGTTTTTATTTTTCAAAGCAATGCAAATGAAAACGAAAATCACAAAATTTAATTTTCAGGCAGAAATATAGCTAGAAAATCTTCAGTCATACATAAATTTCAAGTTATTAATCATTTATTCACAGTCTCAGAGGTTCCACATTGCAGTCATCAGTAAAGTTCAATATGGACTGTGGGGTGGAATCGTGAGTTAACAGAGAATATGCAGTGGGTTATAACTGTACTGCATGCAGTTTTGATTCGAATGACAGTCATAATTCATGGGGTACGAAAAGTATAAATATCACAAGAATGATCAACTAACAACGTGAATAAAAATGTTCGTATAGATATCACAGTTTGCTGTTTACAAGACACAAGTTACGAGGACCAAATACAAATAATACAAAACAATCCTAAATTTATTTTTAAAAAATACAAAAGTAAACCAAAAATCCAAACGTACAAACAAAAGTACAAACAAAATAATATATAAACCAATAACTGAAAAAAATCACTTCCAAAAAAATGTATTTAATATGCTTGTAATTTTCAACTGCGCATACACTAATATATTTTGAAGAGTGATACATTATACAAAACAACTTTTGAAAATTATGACATTTAAAACTGATTACAATGAGGGAACCGACATGATACATGGACAGGAAAAAGTCACATGCATATCTGCGTGACAGGACACAGAGGAGAGCTTAGAAATATTTGTCATTATTTCAGATCTTTATTTGTATGGTTTGATATTTGACCAAACTGTTTCTTCAATCACTTTCCATATTCAGAATCTTAACAATTATGAAAATATAGTGGCAATGTCCAGGAAAAAATGGATACATGAAAAACTTGGGGAAGGGAGGGGGGGGGGTGTGTGAGTGGAGACGGACCTGGGATAAACAATATTATGGAGACGTACCTGGAATAAACATGTATTTCCCTCACACACTGAAACATGCTGGAGGTAAAATAGATGAAAATGATTTCCAGATATTGTGAGACAGCATTTAACGAGAACATAAGTGAAATTATAGAAAGCGTACCATTGCATATTATCACAGAATTCGATGATGGATAAGAAGTCAAGAAGGACAAAGAAAAGTGAGTACAACTTTTATGGATATATGACAGGTCCTCTTTGCACTTGAATCATAGATATCCATACATAATAAATCAGAAAAAGAAATGAAATTATAATTATCTGAGTTTGCAATTGTGGTGCTGTTTTTATAGTTCTTTGAGTTGTATTTTCTTTTTTCATCATCTTATATACCCAGGAAGGTAATGTTAATTCCATCAGTGTCATAGTGACCATGCTAATCTACTTAAAAAAAGAAAACTTAGCTATGGTCTGAAAAAATAGAAGAGGCAAGTAGAATATTCTGCCTCTGGACATAATGTGTCTTTTGACCGCTTACATCATATTTGGGAAAATGGAAACAAAACAATCATGTGGATGTCTACCACAAAAAAAATATAGTAAATTCTGTTGACACCAGACCAGTAGTCAGTTTCCCATACACTTTTGCTTTTCTTGCCTTCACTTAGAAAACATATATGGAGTACAAGTTTTACAAAGTCATATACTAGCATTTCAAAATGTATATAAATCACCTTGATGATTGCAAGCATACTGATCAATGTCCTTTTGACCACTTCATTTGATATATAATGGCTAAATTAAACAAAATGAAACACCAAATGAACTACGCAAGGATCATTCCACAAACTCTGTTTTAACTACAGGAATGCCGTGATGATTCTGACTGGTTGCTGAGTTCTTTCTCTCTTCTGGCTTGAGTGGGCCATTTGTTTGGGGTCGTTTTTTGCCAGATTTAGGGCGTTGAATGGCTGGTTCATCTTTCACTTTGTCCGCACTTTCTTCAGTTGGCTTTCCTTTACCCCCTCTCTTAGAGATACCTGAAACCCAAAACACAAAATAGCATGATTTTTTATTTATATAGAGCTGAGTTTTCAAACTACTCTGTTGATATATAAACCACCTGACAAATCTTGGAGGTAGAAAAATAAGTTTGATTTATCAACTTTAATTTTGCTTTAGATGGAGAGGGAGAGGAGTGGGGGGAAGGGGGGGGGGGCTGGTTTTAAAATCTTCAAGATGTTAGCCGTAATATTGTTTTCTAAAAGAGAAACAAAATAAAACAAATCAAATCCGACTATGAGAACTGACACGTCACAGGTTTGACAACAAATTTTTGTTTGGTTCATTACGTTGTCATCCATGGTGCTCATACTTGCTTTGTGCAGATCTTCATTTTGATTTCTGTATTATGAAAATTTCACAGCTAAAGAGATGCATTTGTATCCTAATGGCACCAAATGTTACATCCTGTTCTACTGTATGCAACGCAATGGAAAATATCAATTGTTCACGCAAAATTAATAAAACAAAAAACAAATAAAAACAAGAACAAACAAACAAACAAATGAAAAAGCAGATAAAAAAAGGGGGAGAAAAGTTGATAGTACTTCAGATATTTTGAAAGGAACAATGTACACTTGCTATCACCATTTCACTACCTGAGGTGTTCTGAAAAATAGACTGACTGGGCCTCACAATAATTCTGTTCACAGTAAAAATTTTAATCTTCATCACCTATTTTCTTTCGGAAGTTTGTTTGAAGTAATCAATTAAGGAACTTTATAATAGGCTGTAAAATTTTTTTAGTTCAAATAAATACTTAGGTGAACTCGAATGGGGACCTAATTCTGCTCAGCATAAAAAATGCTCAGGAAAATGGAATAATCACAACGCTGAAAGATCTAAAACTGAAGATCACAGTGAACTGGAGATACTGATGATCCAATAACCTAATTAGTCTTTAGAAATATTGATATGCAAACATCTTAGAATTCCTTCAATTTGCATTACATTACAAATATTGATGAATGATGTGATGCAAGATTTTTTTTTTTTTTTACTTCTCACACTGTTCAAACTGCTGACTCATCTGTTATCTTAAAGCTAATAAGAATGCATGTCATGGAAACTTTCTCCTGAGCCTACAGCTGTGCATGAGTGACAATAAATTCTGGGCATGGATCAACTCCTGCAAGGCTCAACCTACACACCAAGTTGTTGATGGTGTCAATAAAAAAAAAGGTTGGGGGGGGGGGGGGGGGGGGGAGGGGGAATGAAGAAATAATTTTTGTTCTTTTTCTTTTCAAACTGCTTTTTCTCAGGGGGAGTGGACTACTACAAAATTAAAGACAATGTTCAGGGAGCTGAAAGACTTATTAAAAGCGAGGTGGATCATGGAAGCTTAATCTTAAAAGTGTCAACAGAAACTGCTAATGTTCCCAGGTCTCTTTAATGATATTAGTTCATGTTCAATAAAGTGATTTTTATGTCCAAGGACAAGGTAAGACAAATATCTTTTTACTGTATAGATAACTCATTCAGATAACTCATTAATAAACTTAAATGCAAAGTAATTGCAGTCAGTGCTTGATCAGAACAATATTAGGATTAAAAGAGAACACTAATAAATTCAGAAACCCCTCAATCAAATCAAAGTAAGCAAGTCTCAAAACAATTTCATTATGTGCAAATCATCTTTGACCACTTCAGAGCTACGCGTCAGTGATACGATCAGTCTCCCTCACTCAGTCTACTGCTAACCCCCATCCGCACTCAGTCCTGCCCACCGTCTGCAAGCCATTTGGTGCCCGTCCTCTACTTTCCTGCAGGCAATCAGGAATGTCAATGTTTTCATTGTTCCTTAAATGTTACATGAAGAAGCAGACTATACACCTAATCTGGGCTCTCATTACTACCTCATTTGCCATATCATCAACTAGCGGCATCTGTCAGATGATCTGTGTATAGATGTGAAACGGTGGTCAGAACATTGGATCAAATGGGAAGAAGGAATGGTTATTGATGGGCTGACTGTGAACGTACATTGTATCTTTTCCCTTGGTGAAGTGATTAACAAGATCACCTTGTAGATAGTGTTAGGTAGATTATTTTTCCTACACGTGGTAATTTTTCTATTCCCACTTTGCTGGACATTTACTAAAATATATGGCTTTAGTGCTCAGGATGTGCATAATGGATATTGCTAATTCTTGTGTGCAAAACAACATCTGTACATATGAGCCATGCAGTATGTGTGTGATAGAGACAGAGAGAAAGATTTATGACAGGACCACAACACTGTGACTGTGAGAGGTACCACAGCTTAGAAGAGAGGACAGAGAAGGTGAGGGAGGCTGACAAAGTGAATGACCTAAGAATGTAGATTAAAGTGAAGAGAGAGCTTTGGTGCAACTGTGGCAAATCTGAGGTGAGAATTTCATGAGTGATATGGTTGACAGACAAGGCACAGAGTATCACATGATGGCAAGACACCCATGCAGTGTTAAGATTTACTTTAGAGCAATCTGTTGTGAACCACCAAAAGAACAATTCTCAATTTAGAAAAAATTAAAAATTCAACTGAAAAGTGCGCCAATGTTCATTTTCACCTTTTCTATGGATCCAATGGCTGTAAATAAGGCAAAAACTTCATATTACATTAAGAAAACTATCATAATTCTGATCATGGAAACTGATGCCATTGTCATGGTTGGTAGTAAAACAAAACTCACTACATTTTTCTATATAGTCATTTGTTGTTACTTGACAAACAGTTCATATGACATAAAAAGATGTTATGGCTGAGGATTTCCAGCTCCTTGGACATATTGGACTGTATAACAGCAACAAATTTAAAAAAAATAATTTTAAAAAAAATCTTTCAGTTCAACTTCAAATGCAATGATACCATTGAATGGTGTATGAAATTTAATCAAACATTTCCTCTGGATGCACTACATAATAAAAATTACGAACTACTAATTTTAGAGTGTGAATATGCAGAAAATAATGAATCGTTTCGACTAAACATGTAAAAAGGATTGAATACAAAGGATGATTTGTCTGCTATTTGTCATCTAAAGCAAGATATAATGGTTTGCACATGTGATCAGAATGCCAGTCACTAAATTAGCAGCAGGAGTCTATTCCTACATGTAGGAGATTGTGGATTCAAAATTAAATGGAGACTAAGAGCAAATTGGTTTGACAGAATCACAGAGATCCTAGACCAAAATCAGATGTCAACAGCCTTGGCACCTCATTTGGCTCTTGACCGACAACTCCATCTCCTCTTGCTGCCTTAAGGGGGGTTATGGGTCCTGAAAATGGGGTTTTGTGATCAAAATATCAAAATCGGGTTTTTGCTATTTTTAGACACTTTGACATCTTCTGATATGAGAAAAATACCACTTGGAGCCAGAAGCATTTAGATTTATTTTGTGCTCCAAAATGGCACCAATGCGGCACCACTAAAAGACTGTATAGAAGGATTATGAAAATTCAGTTGTGGTTTTCTCAAAGTGTGTGTTCTCTTCACCTTTATCACTACAGCTTTTTTGTTTCTGAACCAATTGACTTCAAATTTTCAATATATGTTCTTCATATATTATATTCCAATAATATGCATTCCTTTTTCTAAATTTTGTTGACATTTTTTAGGGAAAATGGGTTATTTAGCTGAAAATTGAGAAAAATACAGATCCGTGACTCCCACATATTTCAAAAATTTATAAATTGTATGGCATATAACTAAAAAGCAAAGGTATTTCATTTTATACACACAGCTATTCTATCACTGTGCCAAATTTGAAATGTTTATATTGAATACTCTAGGAGTCTTAGGCTTTTGAAAATAACTATTTTTCAAGACGCAAAATCCAAGATGACGGCGCTGACATGGCAACCGGATACAAAATATAATTTGTTTCCACATTTTCCCACTAATTTGATCATGCTGAATCCGAATTTGAAGCTTGAAAAGCCCTAGGTTCAACCATTTAAAAAATTACTCCCAGAACACCCCCCCCCCCCCAAGGGAAGCAGAGGGATGAGAAGAAAAACAGCAACTAATAAAATCGCTGAGTTCCAATACAAAAGATCCAACAAATTGAACGCACAACCTCTCTGACTATGAAATCTGAAGAAAGGCAGCTCAACTCTGCAATAGAAGAATTATTTTTGTACTATATATGAAACTTTGAAATGCTTTCATCTTTTCTTTCACCTGATACCATTCCTCATTTATCCTAGGTAAAGGAATATAACTCACCTGAGGCATCCGAGGTCTTCCTTTTGTCAGTATTGCTAGATCCTCTACGGGCTGATGAGAGATTTTCTTTGTCTTCTGACAACACTTCAGTTTTGCCCCCAGTCTTCTCTCCCACATCAGACTCTAGCTTGGAGGCGGTCTCTGCTGACTGGTTCCCCTTTGACCTAAGCAGAAAATATCAAACAAAGCATAATAAAATACATCTCTACCTATTCTATCAATTAAAGTAATTTTGCTGGAATAAAATTTCCAAGGTTGTGATATTTAACCATTTAGAATTACATGTAATACTAAAACAAACCTGAAACAATACGGTCCATTCATCAAAATCTGGAGGTTTCTGATCCTAATCCTGGAATGATTTTTATGACAACACCCTGGGACAAGCCATTAGTCAACAAACCATAATTTTTAAATTTTGAAAATGTAAATTAATTAACATTAATAACAATCTCTACACTGAAGAACTCAGATAATTTTTACCTTTTTAAGTGGAAAAAACCCCCCAGATTATGAGGGATTTCTGCTCTCTGTTAAAGTTAACATTGTTTTGATTTCTAATACTGTTATCTGAAGGAAGATCTACAAAAAAGATAAATGATAAAATATTGTAAAATAAATAAACAATCTGGTATAAAAAAAGAAATACAAAATAACACAAAACAAAAAACTCATACATATAGAGTGCATACAAGAGAAAGAGCTGAAACTGAGTGATGGGTGGAGGCAGAAAATGCAAAATGATCAATATTTTCTCCAACTGCACAGAGAACAATGTAAATAAACAAGCTACTTTTAACTGTTTCTTTCAACTGTTGGTATGGCCGGATAGTATAACGATTATTTAAAAAAATGAAACTATTTAACAGAAAAAGTAACAATCACAAATGGGTCAGTTTTGCTTTTCAAAGAGAAATGAAAATACAATCGGACCATTTCAATAGAAATGAATAGAACACTGGAAGCTGGGTGAAAAGATTAGAGGGTTTTGAGTATCAATATGCAATAAATAGGAATTTCTGATGCAAAACAGACTGCGGTAAAATTTTCTTAAATATTAAATTAGCTGACAAAGCTCACTTCATTGCCAACTGAATTGTCACTGAATCTGTCTAAAGATGCAGAGAGTGACTATAAGGCGGACAACAATCTTCGCCTCAATGTCAAATCAACTGTTATTGAATTTGCTGAACACAGTGACAATCTCCCCACTTCAAGTGGTTTAACTTTAATGCTGGTTTGAAAAAAATATTATTTTCAGTAAAAGGCTTAGTTTCTTCTATCTACTGTTCATATAAAGACTTCATCAACTTATTTCCTGACAAAAGAAATACCTTCTCATGTTTTATTGGAAAATTGGTGACATTGTCAATGCAAGAAATCTTAGAATACAATCAATTCAATTTCACAACAGAATTTCCTACCCAAGATGTGGTGGCAGAGCAAGCCAAAATTAGAACTGAGTAATGAGAATAAAAAATTACATATTTTTTCCCATTTCTGAAACTTGATCTGTCATATATTTTCTGCACATAACTGGCAGGTGGACATATAAGCATAATATATAGTATCTAGTCAAATTCCTCCCTCTTTTTCCAATTTAACAAAGTTAACCAATAAACAATGTAGCGCTCGAATGTTACAAAAAATGACAAAAAAACAACAACATTGGTACGACACCACAGTACTGCAAGCCCAACAATAATAAATAAACGAGAAGAAGAAATATAAAAAAAGACGTGGTTTTATTTCTGAAAAAAAAGTATTCAGTCTTATAAAACATTTTAAAAAATGAAGCAACCATCATTTCAGTTTCTAGGCAAGTAAGAGTTAAGAATGGGTGTAAAACAAGTGAGGGAACAATATAAAGTTATATAAAGTTCATGTGTTGTGGGACCATGTATAAACTTTTTGTGGATTCCTCTCATCTTCTCTTGACTTCTGGTCTTTTTTACTCTGTTTGATTACTTCTTCAGATTCCTCGTATAGATTTTTTTGAATCAACAGTAGATCACGTAAATTCACCACTGATTTGCTCAATACAATGAATAAGGAAAGATAGGAAAAAGGACCCTAAGGAATGCTATCATGAAACATTAAAAACTGGACCAAATAATACTCAATGATGAGGAAAGCCAATAAATGCTCACCATCCACCCAACAAGTACTGAATACATTTAAGCATTCAGGCCTCCATGGAACATGACAGATTTCACCTTTTTAAGTGGAACTCCATGGAACATGACAGATTTTTTAAAAGTGAGTTTTTAATGTCTATGACAGGGGTTCCCACCCCTGTGGGTCACCCTTAGCAGGGGGGTTGTGAAGCCCTGATAGGAATGCTTGGAATAAAACTAATGTTAACTCATCAATCACATTTTTTATGCTCTCACATATTTTGTTTGTTTTTGTTTCAATGTTTCTTTCATTCTCCATCACAGAAAATAAAATGTAAATTAAGTTGCTGATTGTAGGGGATCGCGTTGGTTTCAAGCTTTTGAATAGGGGGTTGAAAGCGCAAAAACATTGGGAACCACTGGTCTATGGAAAGGTTTGTGAAAACAGCAAATAATATCTGAATCGTTCTAGAAATTTAGTCCATTTCTACATTTAATCTTATTTTTTTTTTTCTTTCCAAGCATGGCACTCCAATCAGTGGGTTGTGTATCCATGGCTGGTAGGATCAGAAAGAAGATCAGATCAAAGACCCTGTCCTACTCGCAACATTAATTTGCTGTCTATGATCAGATTCTCTCTTCTCATTTCTTCTTTCCTCCTTTCTTCTTTTCTTTATGGGTGCCTGATTTGAAGGCAGACTCTTTGTCTCGTGATTCAGCATTCAGTTTTTGAGAGGACTCTGAAGGATCTCGCTTTGTCTGATATTCCAGATAGTTCTTGTATATTACATAGTCCACAGTCTGATACTCTTTGGCCCGAGGTTCTATCTCCTCATCATCCACAAAACCTGGTCTCTCATAGGCTGGCTGGTGATCATATTCTGGAATGCCACTGCACGGTTCAAACGGAAGAAGTGGATACCAACAGTCAATAACAAAAATCTAAAGATGCATTGCGTAAATATGCACTAACACATAGAACAAATTATGATAAAGTAAAACAATAGAAATAGCAAAAATGGTGTGAAATGATGAACTACAGTTTTTTTCTTTGATGATGATCCAATCTTTTTCAAGTATAACTACACAATCTCATGTGAAATATCTGGCCTCACCATGGTTCATTAACATGAGTACTTCAACAAATAGGATTTAGGAGGCATTGTGTTCATTCATGAGGAGAAATAAATCTCTTTAATCTGATATTACTACATGCAGTTTATGATATTTTTCCAGATGCTGATAGTCATATCAGATCTTCAATGTTTTCAAAAGGGACTGGGTGGCAGGGTCTTGCCCTTACACATGTCACCCAG
Source organism: Peronia peronii (assembly GCA_039654565.1). NCBI lineage: Eukaryota > Metazoa > Mollusca > Gastropoda > Systellommatophora > Onchidiidae > Peronia > Peronia peronii. The sequence goes on along the minus strand of JBCEWB010120827.1, from coordinate 7,060 downwards.
ACCCTATTTAGCCTTTTCTCTGACCATACTGTGACCCACTCTTTTCTTCTCTCATTATTATAAAAAAAATATGCTCTTCCAGCCAGTGCAACATTATGATTTAATATGGGCAGCAATGTGGGCATGTTTCTCTATGAGACCACTGTGAGAAAAACTGTATTTACTGATGAGAGTGTTCTCCATAACTCCTCTAGATGACGAGTGCAGGATCACAATTACAAGGACACACTCTTCACAGCATAACCCCCCCCCTCCCCCACATGTGACATGCTCATAAGTTAAACCCTTTCCACTTCTGACATGTTCTATATACGTCTTTCAACCTCCTGGTGGAGGTTATCTCGACGGTCTCGGATATGCTGTGCAACATTCAAAAGGGTAGATGGCAGAGCAATGTTTCAACACCGAGATACTTTGCAGAGCAGTGATAATCACGAACTATATCCTGATTTTGGTTAGGAAACATCAAGAGACCATCTTACAAAAAAGCTTGTGTAAAGTATCGTTTGGAAAAGGTGGGATTTTTGATGAGATAAAGCTTTGAGGGAATACCCAAAGTTCCTACTGAAGAATCTGCAGAATGATCCAGCTCATGGGAACAGGCAGTTCTGGATCAAAGACCCATAAGAGCCTCAATCATACATGGGGAAAAAGGCTTTCCTCACTCAGAAAGCTAGAACTGCAAAGGCAATATTATGTCTGTTGTGAATGCAGCTCAAAACCAGTCCTAACTCAATTACTCCATGGCCTACTTGTGATAGTCACTCTTCTGACCAGACTGAAGAGATTTTCCATCTCCAAATACAAAAGTATATACATACCATATCGAGGATGCTGACCTCTTCATTATTACTCAAAGAAAACAAAAAAATCTAGACCATGTTCTATAAGCGCTTTTGATGTCATTTTAACACAAAAAAGAAAAAAAAAATGTTTGTTCATAACAAACCTTTTTATACAGTTTGAAAATAGCCAAAATATAAAATTTCATCTAGATCAGGAGCAGAAATTGTTAAACGTATCTGAAAAAAATCTCTTGTTATCAATCAGAAATGTGAATCTAAAATTTGAGTCCACATTATACACTACTACTTGAAAGTACAATGAAATAATTAATTAATCTGCACTAAATAAATGGCGTCTTCCAAAACACTTTTAGGGAACAATATAATAATGCATATCTACTGCTACAAGAAAACTCTAAGAGCAGATTACTGTGTTCAATTGGCCATGGCATTGACTTGAAAGTGTGACGATTCCACTTTGTGCATTTTTAGATTTTGTTTATCTTCTTGTGTCTCTTAATTATATATGAAACAGTCTCAATATAAATATAAAGAAAACAAGACAAAGCAATAAAACAAAAAAAAAAACTTGCATTTATTACACAAAGTAAAGTTAGATAAGACAAGACAAGACAAGTCAAGATGAGATAAGACAAGATAAGATAAGATGAGATAAGACAGTGACACATGACATATGCCAGCAAAGTTGCACAAATCAAAACCAAAATGAGCTGTTTTAGAAAATAACAAGTTGGACTGCATTAGTTACTTAAGACTACAGCTTTTACAAATGGTGCTGTGAGCACAAAAATCAGCACGTGACCAGTGAGATAAAAAGATGAGGAGAAATGAAAACATTACAACAAAAAATTACAAAGTTCATTTAATTATGACAACAAAGTACACGAGCACAGTGAACCAGTGGGTAGATATACAATAGAAATTAGACTGACGGTCAAACTGAACTTGCAGAAATGAGCTATGGCAGAAAGATAGAGCTTACAATAATAATTGAGAAAAAGAAAGCAAAACGAAATGATGGCACTTATGGGGTTAAATGTTATTGGTATGGTAAGTATCTCCTACTATCTCTCCTCTAAACAAATTGAAACTTTGAAGTTCAAAGACTCATGACATTATTATTGTTATTTAAAAGATAACTAGAAAGTGTAGAGTATTAGTGCTCAATGAAAAAAAATGTTTACGTACAATGAACTTTTCCCTGCCTCTGTCCTCATGATAATTCATTTTGTCTTTCCCCCACCTCTCTTCACAAATACACGTGAAATACATTTAACTTTCACTTCAATTACTTACCGCACAGTTTGGCTTGCTGCAAAAGATGAAAGATACTGGAGATTTTGATAAATGGCAAAATTTATGGAAACTGATGGCTATCTCAACAGTTCAATTTATTTTCTCTTGGTAAACAGTGCAAATGTCATTAGAAATCATGTTTCTCTGCTAATTTTGAAGGATTCTGGCAGACCATAAACTGCATTTTTGAACTGGTGTCAATCATAATTTTACGCATTTGAAAGAATATTTCTCTTTATTTTGCAATAACTTCTTATGTACTTCACAAAGAGACAAATCTCTGATGAAATCCCAAAATAAGAAATTAAAACCAAACAAACCAGCTACAACTCTTAGTTACGAACAAAGCTAACATTATATAAGTATGATAAATGATACCCAAGTATCACTGAGAGCAAGGTAACTGTTAACGGTTAAATATTTCATGTCAAATATGACAAACTCTTCTTCCGTTGTAGCCAATGGCAAAGTTTCCTTCATTCTAGTTACGGCTGAGATTTCTCCTATACATTACACTTCTTTTTCTTTACAGACAGGAAATTCAGCCTGATAAAAAAAAACAACAAAAAAATAAATATCAATCTATCAGAATGATAAATCTCTTCCTAACTATATGCACAAAAGACTCTGTCTCTTTCAGCACAAGGATCAATGGTACTTACCTCTGTCAACAACTAGGACGAGTTGCTGGTGGAAAGAGAAATAACAAAGGAAAAGACAGTGAGATACAGAGCTGGTCACAGATAGTCAATAATATGTTATACATATTATAAAATGTAATAAGTGCAGTTTATTGCCAGCCAAACCATGCTCAGATTTTATCCACAATATGTTTCATATGACTGAATAAGTAGAGGAATTGATAATTTAGTAGCTAAATATAACTCATGACTTTTTTCCAGGGCGTGGTAGGAAATATATATAGTGTTTTGTTAGCATAGTATCATGCACAATTATGTTCCACTAGATCTATGTGATATATAACAATAGGAAAGTTTACAGGATTTTGTCTTGCATGATGCCATGCTAGAATTTTTCCATCATGCAGTTATTAATACTGAAAAAAAAATGCAGTAATACACCAGTTAGGCAACATATCTGAATCACATATCTGGTTCTCTAATTTCAATTAAAATAATGCTAATCAGTACAATATACACCTTACCACTTAATGTACCACATTTGCCCTCCTCTTCCCATAACCTCTCCTGTCCCCTCTTTATGCAATTCCACATAGAAGCCTTTCTTGCAGCTAAGCTATAATGAGTCCATCAGATACCTGCTCTCTTCCACTGAATCTGTTATTGCACGCCAATGTGCCAGTAACAGCAGTTTCCCACATTTTACCAGGAGTTCTGTTTGCTTTAACAGAACTGCTTCTCAGGCATAGACATACCAGTATAATAGACCCGGCACGAGGCGACAATTCCTGTCCAATTTGAACAGAGCATCGGCGTTCAGAGGCACCTGATTGCACTATGGAAATAGGTGTGTACAGCAAAAAAGCAAGAAAAATACAATGTGGGAAGGAAATTTATGACTAAAACTCTTAGCTATGAGTGACAGACTTAAAACTTTTAGAGCCTATTCAACTTAGATGCCTTCCCAATAATAAAAGCAGTGTTTTTTATTAAATTACGGGAAAATAAATAAATAAATAAATGGTAATACTCACAGTTGATACGAAAAGGAGACTAATGGAAGGACTTCTGAAAGTTATTTCACATTAGGCCTGATGATAATCAGTGAGTTAGTCGAAAGCAGATGACTTAAAACAAAAGAAATAAAGAAGAAATAGAAAAAAAAAAAGACAACTCATTTGAGTTGTAAATGTATGGGTAGAAAACAAATATGCGATGCTCCTGTAAAAACGTGGACAAAGGAAGAAAACAAGATGGACCTAGACATAGTTCAACATTAACAAACAAGATCCCATTTACTTTTGGTATAAATATGGTAGATGTAAATGCTTGCGCACACACTCATATAACCTTGGGCACTATAAAAATGTGAGGAGATGGCAAAGGACTTAAGCAGTCATAACAGCACATATTGTTGTCTGAAGTTTTAGTTTAGTTTTACTTTCATTTCATTTTGTCTGTGATAGGGTCTCTAGGTTGAAGTTCTGTTGTAACATATCATCCTGAGGAATGTGCATCTGCTTTAACTCTTCAAGTACTTTTTTTTTTCTGCCTATCCTCGTCACCTTTTTTTTCTTTTGTCACACACAAAAAAAAAATAAAAAATCCACCCGCTTTCATGGCTGTCAATTCACACAGCATGCTCGAGAGATAGGCATGAAGAGATCAACAAGGATGAGAAAAAAGAATACTAATTCTGGTCCGTTTTTCATCCTGGAGTGAGAACAATTAGGAGGTGCATTTTTTTCACATTCACAACTCAAATAAGTTGACTTTCTTCTATTTCTTTTTTACCTTTTTTGTTTTAACTCATCCATGTTTTCATTTCTTACTTCCTTGCCTTCTTTCTTCAGACTGACTCACTGATTACCATCAGGCCTAATTTATGGTAAATTTCAGGAGGCCTTCCTTTAGTCTCTTTTCATGTCAACTGTTAGTATTCCCATTTATTTATTTATTTTCCCGTAGTTTAATCAGAAACGCTACTTTTATTACTCGGCGGGCATATAGGTTGGATAGGCTCTAAATGTTTTATATATATCATTCATAGCGTTTTAGTCATGCATGTCTTCCCCGCTCCATGATTTTTAGTGCTTTTTTGCTGTACACGCTTCTATCCTGAGCCGGGTCGGCTCCCATGGTTCAACTGCTCGAGTCTCGATCATATGGGGCCGCCATAGCTGATAGAGATGGCACATGCACACCAGGTCTTGTTGTACTCTTATGTCTGTGTTCTCAGGCAAGTTTTTTGAGGTGTGTTCATCATGCTGGGGACATATGACTTCAAAATAAAGGCCAATAAATGTCACTGGTCAAACTCACCACAGAATCAGCAGTAGAAGACAAGTCAGCTGACTGTCTGTCCTCCATTTCCTGCTCAGCCAGATAGTCAGAGTAGGAAAACTGGATGATGTCCCCTTTGTCAGATTCATCCTCTTGAAAGGCAAAACCACTCAAGGCCATTGCTGTCTCCATCTCTTCTTCTTCCAGTCGCCTCAGCCGTTCCTGTGTTAAGGTGGATGAGGGATGGGAATAGAGAGAACGGAGGAGGAGGAGGACAGGATGAGATAACACGAGCAGTACTAATCATTACAATATCAGTTTCCACACTGAACTCCATATTTTAAAAACAGGCTCTATGCTTCGTAGACACAGAAAATATGAGAAATGCAACTTCTATATTATGCTTTTCTAACTATATTCATGCTCACGTTTAATTGTTCATTTACAATTCTCTAGATCCTAAATGTTGATAGATTTCATTTGGTAGCCTGTAATGATGATCTGAAATATTGTTTTATCACATGTATTTCTAGAAAATTCTTAAAATTTAAAAAAAAAAAAAAAAATTCACTGGAGTCCTTATCACTGGAGATGGCTATGTGAACACAAATGTTATGACTGAATAACTACAGTAGGTAATTTCCCCTCAGTGCTACATCTTGCAATTTTATTTTGCCTGAAAACTGGAAAGAGTGAAGATGATAGTCTGTGGGTGATGCTGAGAGGAAATTTTCCTACTATGATTTAAATATTGTCTATTCCCTCTTTGTGAGACTTGCTGAGATCCTAGGCAAAACAATTACTCCAATTTCATGAAAAAGAAAAATTAAGGTATACGGAACATAATTTTATGACAATAATTATTTCCCTGTTGGTGAAATAAATATGATGTGCAATTGTAAGATACCAAAAATAATCATGGAAACAATCCATTTCCATGTCTAATTACATATTCAAATGAAATGGTTTTGTTGATTCTGTCTACATACACATACAAGTCAGCACTAGTGCAAAAGCTGTTTTAATGAAAGCATCTGAATATTTAATGTAGTGAAAATCAAACCTTCTAATAATGCCTGACCAGGCTGCTTTTTCAATAAGCACTGCAAACTGTGAGAGTTAAGTCTCTTCTATTTCCTAAAAGCAAAATCAAACAGCAGTTGTTGTTTTTTTCAATCCTTCGTCTTGCCATCAGCAAACAGGTGGACATGAAATGGCAGGCTGACCACAATCATCAGCTCATCCAGCTGAATTCTTGCAGCTACATAAACCACAGAACATTCTTCCACGGGAAATGCAGATGGGAGCAACAGCTCCTTTGTCACTACACAAATGTTCTTTCTAGTACAAAGCTGGTATCTCAATATTTTGAAGCACAACAAAACAGTGAGGAACAGATTAATATAAAATCTACAGGCTTCCCCTAAAACTATTTAAACTCTTACTGCAACCTCAGTCAAAATATAAGGATGGCATAGGTTTGTTCTTAACACAGTACTGGGGCAATGAATACGGAACATTTTAACAGAGACACTTGAACCAGGAGAAGGGTGGAAGGGGGGAGGGGGAAGAGATTTGGGGGGGGGGGGAGGAAGGGAGGAGGGGATGTTGGAAGAGATGAGAAAAGTATTTTCTATATACGTCTTTTAACTTCCTGATGGAGGTTATCTCAATGAGAAATGTAGGTGAAGGGAAGGAGAGTGTGATGAGAGACCAGCAACCCACAAGTTGAAATCTGACACAAAGAAGGCAAAAAAATATATATATGACCTATTGCCAAGGAAAGTACTGTTGAAATCTATCATGACAATTTTCACTGGATAGTGTCACATTCAACAGACTGTATCTTCAAAGCTATAATAAATTTGTAATTGCTCAATAATTTATCAAACATGGCCCCACTGCATTAAGTTTCTTTTTTCAGTATATTTCTTGTTAAATAAAGGAAAAATAATAGTGCTTTCTCAGTCTGATATCACTTTCATACGATAATTTGACAGGAAATCAAGATTCGAAAAACAAAGTCGTTAACCT